>JTDE01021608.1:24831-49597 GCA_014338405.1 Paragonimus skrjabini miyazakii | reverse complement strand
AGTTTTGGAACTATTTTACACATCATACCGCAGGCGGGCAAGTGAAATCTCCAGGTCGCTACAGGGGGCACTTAGTTCGTACCAGGCCTCCTATAGAAGGCGTACACAGAACAGTGCGTACAGAACAACCAAAATAGGTGAACACGGTTGCAGCCAGGATCCTTAGAGAAGCCACACGATCGTCAGTCACTACACACCCATGTATCAATCGCTGAATCGCTGAATTCCGATTGGCCCTCAAACTACGAACGGTGAGAACCAATGACAACACTGACAAAGCAGACTGCGGATAGGCAGTTCTTGTGTATAAACTGTTCGCTTACGGCATGCAAGGGGAGGTTCTCCGCTGGGTTACATTCCTTCTTGTTAACATGACTTTCAGAGTAAAAACCGGATCTAACCCTCCTTCTCCCACTCCGATCTCCGCTGAAGTTCTTCGAGGATCCGTACTCTATCCGCTGTGGTTCCTATTATGCATCAATGACCTTCCCGACTTTATTTCTAGCAACGCTCTAGGGCGTTCATGCTGATGAGTTAAAAATCTGAAGTGGTCGTGATCCCAGTGCACTGCAGATTGACCTTGAACGTGTTAAGTGCTGGTCGGATGACTGGAGTCTCTTTCTAAACGAGATCAAGTGTGCACACGTCGCTCGGAGGAGACTCCGAAAACCTATTAGTGATACATGGTGAACAAAGTGTAATAGATGTCGCTAAAGCTGGCCTCAAAACGAACTAGGGAGTTGGCTGTCGACCGGTTTATCCTTTTCTTATCACCACCAGATGACCGCCAAAAAGTGGTTTGGGAGCCTTTCCCCGTATAGACAGGCACGCCTTTCAATCGCCCCACGGGGTCTGCATAAGACCACTGTTTAAGTAGGCTAATCAGGTCGCATATATCGGCTTGAAGAAGAGCATACTCGCCATAGAACGTGTCCAGCAAGTAGCCACCAAAATGGTCACTGGCTTGCGGCATTTTCCCTACGCGTATCGTCTTGAAATTCTTGATCGTTATCCACTTGAGTTTCAAAGATCCCGCGGCGACTTAACCAATGCACACTTTTTCTTTGGCGCAGTAGCTGATAATGGTCAACGGGGTCACGACAAAAAGCTCTACAAACTTCGACCGCGGACCTTCCTTGGACTACAGTTCTTTTCTCACAGGTTTATCAACCACTGGAACGATCTTCCATCAAAGTTTGCTAGCTGCTCTTCTATGGACCATTTCAAAGTGTTATTAGGTCCTCATTTACTTAGAGCATTGTTAGCTTATTATCCTATTCTGTTCTCGATACTGTGTAGGCCTCAAGAGCGGTGTTACACCCTGTTTTCAACGACTGTTTTTCATATCAACAGAAAACCGCTGGATGTCGAAACTTACAGACTAAGTGGGTCCGGGTGACTGGTCTCCAACCCGTGAACATATCTTTGAAAATTTAACTACTAGATGCTTTGCAGGTTTGCGTTAAAAACTGGCCGGTATTTATGGAAAACAGTTGACCCTGTGGCCGCGTGAACGTGCGAAAAAATATTCGAATCTCACGCCAATCTATATCGCAGTAGGTATTGTTTCAAACGTTTTACAGGGTTTATGTAAGACCGTTGTTCAGATCGTGTATACCCGCCTGACGAAAGACATACTCTGTGTTGAACACTGCCAGTGCGCGGCTACCAAAATAGTCACGGACTTAAGAAATGTTGCGCACAAGTCTGGACTTGAACGTTTTGATATGTATGCACTTGAATTTTGAGGACTACCCTGCGATTCAATGCTCTCGACGAACAGTTCTTTATCATAACAAACGATGACGGCCGTCCATCCTCGAATCTTCCCTAGGCAGTCGTTCTTTTATTAGGGGTTATTAATCTTTATAATTGTCTTCCCTCTGGGGTCGTTAGCAACGTCTCTAGAGATTGTTTTAAAGTACTGCTTGATTCTCATTTACTTAAAACATCATTATGCGAGTAATGTTAATGTGTTCTTAGCATCTACTGTAGTTTTCAAAAGTGGTGCTACCCCTTGTTTTTGCTGGTTCTCTTTCAGATCAACAGACGCCCTCTTGAAAGTTAGCAAGATAAACCGACTGAATACAGGTGCTTCGAGCCCTTGCCTCGAACCCGTTTATCAATAGCTGAATCAGTAACGACTTGAGATATCTGAATTCTGGCAGCGAGATCGCCTTCTTGGGGTCAAGTTTACCTTTACCCTAGCACCATCAATATTCAGAACACTAATTCCGTAATACACCGACCGTTCTACATTATAAACCGGTTGGCATGCGTTGCATACAACGGGATGGATAAACGGAAACCTGTGAATGCTCACTCATGATGCCACTGTCCTATCTGCTCTGGCTCTCATACCCCTGTCGACCTCTATTTTTAGTAACACTGTCATAGTAGTTGCTATCTGTTAACACCCAACCTTCGGTTTCCGTCATCCTTTGCCTAAGCCTCGAATGCGATTTAGTATGAATGCCTTCAGCATTCGCACTCTAAAACAGGGTCGACGGGCTGCTCTTGCACAGACGTTAGATTTGTTGTGTCGATGTCTGACTTGTTTAATAGTTAGGTCCCCTCTTTTCTTTTTCTATGACTTGTTCTTTCTTCCAAAGTTATGTGACGTTTATGAAACAGCTCGAACCACATGTTTGGTGATTATGGTGATGGTGATAATAATGATCATGAACTGGGTCGAAACGGTCGACTAGAATGGGAGTACAAGGCAGGGCTAGTGTATCTGTGCTTGTAATCTAATTTTCTGGCACTTCTAAAAATGTACGAATGGTGATAAACCTTCCCTTCATATGGAATTAAGGGATGTGGTTAGTTCAGTCCACATTGCACATCATGAAATGCACTCCCATCAAACAGCTTCAGTCTTAGACTAGCAGTTAACACGTTCCAGTCATTCGGTTGCCAGCGTTCCATCGCTCTACCCACCGATGATACCGCGAACACACTTTCCGGGATTGGTAATGCCAGTATTCTGATTAGGTCATCTTATCGTCTATTTATTCTCCTAAGATTCCATTTGTGTTGTTATCAAACGACTGGCACCTGTTTCTCTTTCTCCTCAAGTTTACAGACTATCCAGGATCGGTGTACGGGTATGTTGCCATTTTTGAAGTAGATTTATTCACTCCACATGTTCGCCGCATACATGTTGTCTTACTGTTAAGATATAGCTGTTCATCACTGCTGAACTCCAGAACGACCAATTCATTCTCACCATTCCACAACCCCTACGGTACTTCTTCAATTATTCCGAAAAGCACAGCGTTCTGTTGAGGTCGTGTGTTTTAGTGGTAGTGTGCATTTAGTTTTATCATTTTGAATCCGGATTTGGTCTCATACTCCATAAAGACTAAGTGCACTGGAAACCTGAATTTGAAATAACATTCTTCTGTCCAAGTCACTTCCGATGTTTATATGCCCGACTGGCTTCCGAGGGGGCAACTCCCGGGGTTGTAGTACGACGGTCGCGGGCTGGTAACTTTAGCTTACCATGCCTACTTTCGGAGTCTAAACTGGAGGGAAACCGGCCGAGATCTGTTGGTCTGAGGAGAGACGAACATTATGAAGGGGGTATTTGATGGCGAGAATCAGCACTTAAAGATGTACATACCGAGATGTTAAGTCGTATGCTAAGGTTGCCAACTAATCATCTGTCACGCTGAATGATGTGCCGATGTCACAGCCGACCAGCATAATTCGCGAGGTGGACCAATGATTACCTGGTATAGATAAATGAAGATAATTACCCTTAATTTTGTCACTGTAGGTTGCGTTTGTCTTTTGTGTTGCGACCTATATAGCTCACACAGCATGTGCTGGGTGATCGAGCTGCTGGTACCATAATAGTAATTAATGGAACGAGCCAGCGAAAGCTGTGGGCGGTTCCCTTCACGGTTTCGAGGAACTCCTCCCGGGAAACAGTGGCACTTTTAAACCGCGCTGGTGATATCACCTTGTTTGCTACTGGTACACGGTACCAATAGCGTTATCTCGCTTGACGACTGAAGTTTCATGATATGTTGTTTTGCACCGCCTGGAATGAAATGCCTCAACACTCGCAGCAGTATGTGCTTACATTCATTCCGGGTGATCACAGTCTGGATTTAGTCGGAAGCCTTGTCTACTTTGACTACGGGTGGTGATGTTAGAGAAGAGTTCTTAAATTTTGCCGACGCTGGACTGGCATCTGCTAACCCAAGACACCTGGTGCCAGCTTGAGATCACTGGTTGTTACAGGGTTTAGAACACTGCCGCACACAGCGTCAGTGATGTCCGTTGGTATTTCACAACGAGACTGGACCTTGACGCGGTGTGACGGCTTGCTTATCTCGGTGACCTATTGGGCTAAACTGGACGGTGTGTCCACCACTCCGACAGAGTCACCCATACCAGGCAGGCCAATAGGTAAAGGTCTGACAAACCAGTCTCCTGGTCCTCCAGGTTGGAGGTCGGAAGAAGGTTGGCATCTTTTTTTGGAAAACATACCAGTTCTGGTACACTGCTACCCACCCGCTGCCGTGTGGTATTGGCTTTTTAGCTAAAGGCTTTGGTTGAGAACCCTAATCGTTCTCCTGTCTAGGTCTGGGCGCCTTGGCAGTATCTCAGCCCGCACACAACCATGACTAGTCACAACACAAGTAATTCCATACTGCATCGGCCCTCTCGCAGTATAAACCGGGTTGCCCTATCTGCTGCATACAACAGAGTGGATAGGTGAAAACATGCTACTGCTGACCCCTCCCCCACTGTGCTATCAAATTTAGTTCTCAGGCCCCTCTCGACCTCCATTTCTGATAGTTACTCCACAAGTCTCACAACATATGTAGCTAACCGTGATAACATTGAGCCGGTAAGTTCCGTCTCTTGCCATTCAGCTTCAGGTCTCTCACGTCCCCTGCTTAGACCCAAAAGGTGCTTTATAGGTGTTTTCAACGTTCGCACACTAAAACAGATAGGTCAACAGGTCGCTCTCGCAGGAACGTTAGACTCATTGCATGTCGATGTCTGCTGTATCTCAGAGACTAGAATCCAGGACAGTAGTCAGTGTATGGAGTTAACAGCACCCGCATTATCTACCCGATACTTGTTATACACTTCGGGTGATTCCACAGCCGCCGTTACAGGTCAGGCTGGAGTAGGTGTAGTCTTCAGCACGACGGCTGCGGCCGCATTGATAGATTGGATTCCTGTTAACAGTAGACTTTGTGTCCTCCACGTGGAAGGTTTAATTAAGACCAGCTCTAGACGCAAGACTTTCAGAAATATTTTCGTTGTCTGCTTAAGCTCCTACTGACTGTAGTGACGTCGGCGTCAAGGATGCATTTTACTCAGATCTGGCCGCTCTCCTTCGGCCGACACGTGGCTCTGTTATAGTTGTTTTGGCCGGACATATGAATGCTCAGATAGGTCGCCTTGGTGAGGCCGAATCTCGTTTAGGTGGCAGTTTTGGGATAGCTTCACATCGGTCAGATAATGGCGGGCGATTTTTGTAGCTGTCCGC
Source organism: Paragonimus skrjabini miyazakii (assembly GCA_014338405.1). Taxonomy (NCBI): domain Eukaryota; kingdom Metazoa; phylum Platyhelminthes; class Trematoda; order Plagiorchiida; family Troglotrematidae; genus Paragonimus; species Paragonimus skrjabini miyazakii. Next base: position 44,082 of record JTDE01021608.1, on the reverse strand, counting down.
TGTGAATAAGCTATTTTTAGCCGGCACTAGTTTTAGGTATCGTGCACTTGACGCCCGCCTTCTCCGAATCAGGCCTAGCCTCAGATAGACCACATAGCTGTTAGTTATAGGTGGCGTAGTTCCATTCAAGACTGTCGTTCTTATTGGAGCACATATTTGGATTCAGATAATGTGTTGGTACGCTGTCGTTTTGTTCTTACTTTTGCTGGGCAACGACCCCACCAAAGCAACGATTAGCTGTTGGGAAACTGGCTTTACCATCGATACAGCTTAAGTACCAAACCAGCTTAGAAAGCCGCCTTAGTGGTACTCACTCCTCAGATCCTAATAGCTGCTGGACTCAAATTTCACAAGCTATTCAGAAAGCAGGTACTGCAGCATGCGGCACAGGGGTACATGGGTCAAACAAACATTGGATTTCAAAGAAATCTCTGGACTTGTTAGAAGCCAGACGAAAAGTTCCTCATGATAGTTCACATAATAGGTCTATAGAAGAGATATCCGTAGGAAACTGAAACGTAGTCTAAAGGCTGATCGTGAGGTTTGGTTAGTGGAACAAGTTAGGAGAATGGAAACCGCTTTTGCCTCAGGGAACACCGGCAAACTCTAAGCTGATCCATGCCACTGGCCCCAGGCGACCGTCTGTCAGTTAGGCAGATGGTACACTAATGTATAATAAGTTCAGAAGGTTAGAACGTTGGGCGGAACCCTTTGACGGTCAATTTAGCTGGCTCCCTGCTTCTACCGTGCTGCCACCACAAACTTGTGATGTAACGTCCTGGTCGGTAGACTTGGAACCACCCACTGAGACTGAGGTTCACAATTGCATCTCGGCTCTCAAACGTAATAGGACTGCTAATCCAGGTGATATCGTGCCGGCACTTTTCAAAGAGGGTGGAAAGACGCTAGTAGGGGCCTTGATTCAGTTTTTCCAACTTGTGTGGACAATGGAGACTGTCCCTCTGTGCTGGGTTCACTTCATAATAGTTCCCATATTTAAACAAGGAGGAATTAGTTTGACCCCGGTCGTTTCTGTGGTTATGGCATCCATTATGCTTCGTCGACTCACCGCAGTTCTGGAGATAAACATTAGAGAAGAACAGGCAGGATTTCGCCCTGGACGGGGTTGTATAGATCATATTTTTACCCTCCATCAAATTCTGTAGCAGCGTCATGTGTACCGCCGACCAACAATCGCCGTATTCCTCGACTGTAAAGGTGTGTTCGATTCATTGGATCGATCTACACTTTTGGAGTCAACTAAATGCATAGGTGTACCGACTAAGTATGTGTACATACTCTCGGCGCCTTATTCCCATACTTCAGCTCAGATTAGGGTTTACGGTGAATTATCTGACAGTTTCAGCAACAGGAGCGGCGTACGTCAGGGCTGTCCTCTTTCACCATTTTCGTTCAATTTCGTCATAGACGAAATAATGAAGGATTGCATCCTACAATCACAAGATGCCGGCGTGGACCTCCTACCTGATGACAGACTGACTGATCTCGATTATGCTGATTTCAAGATGTTGCTGTTTGACAACTTTCAGGCGGCGCAAACAACGCTAAACGCTATTTTGCGTAAGTACTTCGGAATGCGTTCTGCAGCCTCAAAATGCAAGATTTGTGTAACTACGTAGATTTAGTATTAGATAGCAAAGTCATGGAGGTTGTTGACCGATTTGTATACCTGGGAAGCTGCATCGGCGGGTGCGGCGGAGGTGTAGGGAATGAAATAGAGGCGCGTATTTCCAAGGCTGGAGCTGTGTTTACTAATCTGAGGCACTTATGGTGACAGAAAGGTCTCTCTGAAGCTCAAGGGTCGCGTAAATCAGACAACAGTGAGGGCTGTATTACTATGCGGCAGCGAAACCTGGCCGCTCAGGGTAGAGGACGTGAACCGTCTTCAGGTGTTTGATCACCGATGTTTGCATTCAATCGCTCGCATCGAGTGGCACCACCGAGTGAGTAACGAAGAGGTTAGGAAGCGGGTGTTTGGCATTGATTGTCAAACGAGTTCTTTTGTTCAGTCCTTACACTTGCACAGACTTAGATGGTTAGGTCATGTACTAAGAATTCCAGCTGGTCGATTGCCACATTGAGCACGGTTTGTCGACGCTGCGGCCGACTGGCGTAAGGTGCGAGGTGGACAGATGATGACCTGGCGTAGACAAACGAAATCGTTCGCTAAGGGGTTGGTCACAGTAGATCGGGTTCGTCTCCCGGGCAAGGGCCCTCGCGACTCACAGAGTCACTGGCTTGAGACTTTAGGTGAAATGGCGGCTAACCGAGCTCAGTGGCGTGAATGTTGTCGTTGTTTGACCGAGTTGTCTGTGAAGTGAGTGCATTTATTGGCGCGGGGCAGTGAAAGCCGTAAGGAAGCTGTCTTGTTTGTGACGCCTTACTTTGACTTACTGCTCGGTTGTTTGTTTGCAAGGTGTAGGCACCTTGATGTTGTATGTTTGAATATTGACGTAGCTGTTTTTAGTAATTAGATCCATTCCTCTCCCATTCTTTTTTTCCACTCGCTTCTCATACAGGTTTTTCTTTCTTCCTTTTCCCCCTCCTGGTTGTGTGGCAGTTAAGCATCAGTGTAAGCCACTGATGTAGTGCTGTCTATGATGATGATGTCCATTGGATGTCCGTTTTTGAGAGCCGTGTATGAAGCATTGTTTATATGTGGTGTTGGCACTACGTTGGTATTGGTGAGCCTAGACAATGTGTGTTGGGATAGGACGATTTCCATTCATACGAGGTAGTTTCATCCCACCAGTTAAAGTAGCTCAGACACGTCTTGCGCTCAGCGCTTATCATAATGTATCTTGCTTGTGCTTTCCGAATGGAATTGTCAAGGATCACGACAGACAGCCCACGAGAAAGACCTAAAGTTTAGCTTGGGGTTCCACATATGTTTAATGTCGCTGGCGAGGAACACTGAAAAATATTATCATCTGCCGAAACTGGTGGCAGGATTACTTACATTTGTCGCCTAACATTGTTTATTGGATTTTTTCAAAAACTTCAAATCAAAGAATAATATCGAAAGTCATATATAGTACAAACCCGACAAAAAATTTCCTCCTCCATGGTTGCTATGGCCGCTTTTCCATTTTTTATTGTCTGCGTTTTTGTTTGATGGCCTTGTGTTGGCAGTCAATCTATCTCCAGACTTATGTACAAAATAATCATGTTGAGTGCATCTTTCTGTTGTTGGTGATGGACAACGTAAACCGTGCATGACCAGACGGTTGTTTTCAATATCGAGTTTTAGTAGGAGGTGCCACCAAACACGCGACTGGGTCCCCTGAAATGTGACACTCAATAATTCACTCTATTAACCGCTACTTATTCGGTTTACGCTTTCCACGCCACTGTTTAGTTTTAAATAACTTGCGTAGGTTTGGGCAACCTGTGAGTACCATCCAACCCGCATGTAACCTAGTGTGTTACTCTTTACTTAAGGCTTTATAACGGAGAACAGTTTGTGCAGTGTTTGATTGTATGTGTTCAAATAAGTTAGAGGTGACAGTTGAAATGACATCTCTCATCATCGGGCGGCCTGTGGTTCGAACCCCAACTGTTCCTCTCTAGATTTAAACAGCCTGGCAGTGGCGTTGTATTAGCATATGGCGTAATGTGTCGCATGACAGTGAACACGCTAATATCCAGACAAAAACTGTTTGACCTTTTGTGTAAAAAGACATTTTCAACGTTATTTATATCGTAGCCCCATGTTCCCCCATGAGCCTACGAGCTTAACTAATGTGGGACCAACCTCCTAGTTCAGTACAAACCATTTGAAAATGTTAGCTATAATGTGAAAGTCACGAAGCTTTTCTACTTTTAACGGGTTTGTAAGATCGGCATCCTTGCCTCAATGAGTATGCAGTTCAGCTAACCGTTTCTCACGTAGATACACAATAGTGCAGTATTTCGACTAGGCGGCTGTGCGCGTTCGGAGGGAAATCCATAACTGCGTTACTTCCAAGCACGTTATTTTGGTCACTTGGTCTACTTCGGGCCCGAGTTCACTATCACTCGGGATTCTCGATACTAAGTAAATTCGTTATTTGAAATATTTTAAACAGTTGACCGTTTTTTTATCAAAACTATGTGCTGTGCACCACCCTGCTTGAATCCGCCGGTTCGGAGTTGAAAATCGTAGCTTACATGTGACGCGGTGCATTATGGAACACAATCACATAGCAGATAATCAGTGGTTTCACTGTCATCGAGGGTGGCTATAAATATGCTTTCTTGCTTCTGTTACTTAGCAACAAAAGGTTAACGGGTCCCAGTGTAAATAGTTTTGTGTCACTGTCCACGTCATTCCACTACTCCTACTAGAAAGTGATCGCAAGTTGATGGACCCGATTGTCTACGCAACGGTTTTCACTCCAGTATTCGTCCAGCGTTAACGGAACCATTGTCAATCAACCTGGAGAGGTGGGGGCATTATTCAGTGATCTATTGTTTGTCAGATATCACTATCGTGCAGACAAAGTCTTGACGTTTGCATTTTCATGTAACTAGTTGTACGCAAATTGACATGATTACTGATGAGTAGTCGGCGATTTGGTTAATTTCAAGTTGAACATCATCCACAATTGATCACAGCTGTTGCATTCCCATAGACTTTCCAGTCGGCCCATTTCAAAAAGAAGCACTAGACTCGAGTTTTGCTCTCATTAGAGCTCGTCAGTAGTGCATATCCTCGCCACTGCCGGGACTAGAACTCCGGCCACACTTTTCACGAGGCAACCGTGTTTACCACTGCACCACTGACCTCACGTTAGGCAAGACCGAACTACCATATGTGAACGCTCAACCACTCTCGCTTGTGAGTAATGATCAGGTTGCCAGATCCTCTCGAAATGAACCGACTGGAAATTCTATGAGAATGTGACAGCTGAGATCAATTGTGGGTGATGTTCACTTTGAAATTAGCCAAATCCTCGACTACTCATCAGTAATATAAAATATCGCCTAGCATCTTTGATGGAATCGGAGATTTCGACCTGTCTAGGAAGTCCTAATCACGGGGTTATCGACTGGAGTTAACAGACAGTAACTGTGTCTCCTATGGAGACGATTGGGCAACCTGATCATTACTCACAAGCGAAGGTGGTTGAGCGTTCACATATGATAATTCGGTCATGCCTAATGTGTGGTCAGTGGCGCAGTGGTAAACACGGTTGCCTCATGAAAAGTGTGACCGGAGTTCTAGTCCCGGCAGTGGCGATGATATGCACTACTGACGAGCTTTAATGAGAGCGAAACTCGAGTCTAGTGCTTCTTTTCGAAATGGGCCGACTGGAAAGTCTATGGGAATACAACAGCTGCGATCAATTGTGGATGATGTTCAACTGGAAATGGACATGAATTAAAACCGTCTATTCAAGGAACCTCATTCTATCACTTGTAAGATGTCATCATCATCTTGATACACCGTCTGACATCGTGGATTAGTGTTCCGCATGCAGTCGTCGTCGGTGCATTATGACGGAACAAGAGGAATACTGTCTCTATATATTACGTTGATTGTATCGGTCAGAAGGAAAACGTTCCACATATGACCAGGTTTTGAGTTCTCCACTTTCGTGGTCGAAGCGCGCGAGTGCGATGAAATCTCCCTCGTAATTAACTATTTTAAGTTCACTTCGAACTCATTCCTGGTTTGTGTAACTGCATATAATAACAAAAAGGTAAATGTGTTGTTTCCTTCTCTCCATATGTCTTGACCTGAACTCTGCGTTACGGGAGACATGATAGCGGAATAGAATGTTTTTGAGGTCAAGCGAGTCCATGATTGTCCATTCGCATAAATTGTCGGGCCGTGTATAAACAATGCCAATTGTCACATAATCCTTACTGGTGACTGATGCAAAGTGCGAGGTGGACAAGCGGTAAATTTGGTGAGGGGGGGGGGCTAAATTGTATAAAGTGGATTTGCCACTACAGAATACATTCCTCTCCTGGGCTTAGACTTTATTGCACATAGGGTTGATGACTAGATTCGGTGACGTCAGTATTGTTTGCTTGACAGAGTTTTCCATGGAGTAAGGTCGACTTGTGAAGCGGAGCGGTAAAAGCGACGAGGAGACTTTCTCAGATGTCGTTGTGCTCGCACTTGTGAGTTGGTGGTTTGTTTGTGATGTTTAAACACCTTGTTCAATGTCTGGACCTAGATATATGTTTTTACTATTTAACTCCCATTCTTCTCTCCACTTTGGTCCAAAAATTGGGGCTCTTTCAGTCTTCTCATGGTTGTTTTGGCTGCTGATGCATTATTGCCGCCTTCGTTGATGACAACTATCAAACACCACAAAAAAAATTTAAGGTATCGGGCTTGGAGTCGACTGTTTACAATGAGTCCTCATAGTTAGAATGGAAAATTGTTTTCAGTGATTGCGGTACTAGTCCTTGTTCGTAGGAGCAGAACAGTTTCGACTAACTAATCAGTTATGCAGTCCCGTTTTCCCTCTTTCAGCCTCATTGGTAAAAATCCATTGTGTTCAAAATTGTTGTTTCTCAACGGTATCCGTCGAGGTTTGCACAGTCTATTTCTCTGTTGGTTACATACCCCCAAAGTGTTTATACATCTGCAGCAGTACGCAGGAAAGTAAATCGGCCATTTTTAGAATTTCCGGTGGAGAATGTCGCGCGTGAAATCCGGTCCTGACTCTTTTACAGACGCACATGCTCTGCATGTGGTAGACACGAGTCGCGCAAAGGATGGTGTGTGGTTGGTCAAAGTGCCTAAATATTTAGCTGAATTGTGGCGTAATGCTGGTCCAGATGGTCTAGTCGGGAAGGTGGTGATCGCCAGTGCACCTACTCCTCCTGCTGCTGCCGCCGTTTCCACCACCAGCATGAGTGCTGCAAGTGACAAGACCAAGAAACCCGGCTCCCAAGTCACACTTGTGACCGATGCAGAGCTGTTGGCACGAGCGGGAGAACATGGTGGCCTCATTCCTAAAGTAGGTGTTTTAGGTCATTGTTATAATGGTTACTTAGGTTACCTGTAACTCCTGGTGACATGCACTTTCAATTTTGTAGTCCGAAACGAAACGTTTATTGGAGAGTTAGTCTTTTCACGTTTTGAATAGCCTCTACAGTGACCGAGGCGAAGTGAACGAATTTATGGACTTCTGGCTAACTATTGACGGCCTTATACATCGCGTATTCGCCTTCTCTTTTGGTGCCTGGCTGGTAACAGGTACTGAAGTGCCCGTTGGCAGCCACTTAGATGACACTGGAGCCTCATCGAGCCTTCTCGGTGAGAAGCTGAATCACAGTGCATCACGCGGAACACTTGGTCTTCCGTAGTTACTCACATGCCTCACTGTTTGAGATGGGCTGATTGAGACATCGTTTCAATACTTGTTAACGGGAGTTAGACTGTAGTATTTTATTTAACCACGTTGACTGTTTCTAACATTAGAGGTGCAAATTTGGCTATTTTTAGTGGCGAGATTTAGGCGAATTTGATCCGATATAACGATGATACTTGCAAAGCTGGCCGTAAAATCCATGGTAAGCAGATCGTCGTTACATACTGTTCGTACAGTATATACTGAGTTTAGACAATATTTTGCCTTCTTTGAACATTTGGACCCGCTGTTGGCGGAGATATCGTTACAAATATAATCGACTGCTGGTTTTCGAGGGAGTTATTAATCTGGTCCATAAAATTCGGCCGGAAATAATGCGTACTTAAAGAGATGGTACGTTTAATGAGTATGTTCCTAGGTGCCTGATTTAATTCATGGAGCAACCGGAAAGCCGACCTACAGAGCCCTAGGCGTCTACCTACTTCTTCGTCAGTCAAACACCTGTGTTTTGACTGGCTGTCTCACTGGCCACGCAGTCAAAACTCACTTACTACAGTTTAGCGAAGTAGTCATTATTGTTCGTTAGTTGTTGACTCAGAACCCTGCTAGTTTGAATGCATGTCACTGATGAGAATGCATGAAATGTCAGCCGTATCTCACAGCTTGCGTATTTTGATTTCAATGGTTAATTAGGAGATGGTCCTGTGATGTGTTCACCATAGGTCATCTGCATAGCGATGGGGGAGCATGTGATTTGTGAGCCCTTGTTACACAGCACAACTGAAGAAGATTGCTGGTCGATATAATTCCATTCAAAGACTATGGCACAACATCCAATAAACGGAAAAGTGATACTCTAAAGTCTACACACCAATAAAAAAACAAAGTGGTTTCCTTGGTTAGGCCGCATTAATTAATTATGGCTTACAACGGAAATTTTGTACGCCTTGCTATACTTAAAATAATGGCTTGGTCCTGTATTTTTGGGCTGATGTATAAATCTTATGATCTATGGAGAAAGTATCTATTACTGCGAACAACACCATCGTCTGAGGCAATCTGTATGTACTAGCGGATGATAGGGAGTTTAAGTGCATTTAAATATATTATAAACCATAGGACATAAGAGGAATGTATGTAGGTAGGGATAGGGTTGATGCGGTGCGTTGCAGGTTGAATCTCTGATTGCCTGAATGTCAGTCCTTGAGTGATAAATGGAAAGTGAGAACTACATAGGCGAGATGTGGCAGTTAAGCATCAGTGTGAATCACTGATATATTGCTGTCTATGATGATGATGATGATGATGACATAGGCGAGAACACACGCTCGTGAGTTTTGTATTGGCTTGGTGATTCTCTGGCTGGACTTCGGAAAAAGGACTTCTAGAATCTACCAGAGCCCATGGGTAATGAGTCCAATTCACGATCCAATGAAACTAGTTGGTTGGCAGTGAAGGGAGAAGGTTCATACGTCGTTCGAGCAACTAATCGTTCTTGAGCTTGTTAGAGCATTTGGAACCTGTGTGGTGAAGTAAAATATACCACGCTACATTACCGTTGAATGGTCAGTGTGGTATTCTATGGGAAGCCCGGTTGCCAGCCGTGATCCCACAACGTTCTGTTGCCATTAGTCATGACCGCTTATTCGCCGACCAAGCCCGCCCTTTTCTCCACTGACCTACACACGAAGAACCTTCCTTGATCTGCAACCTAGGAACTTGTCTGGTGACGTTGGAACAGCAGCCGAAGTTACCTGGGGACCGACGCATGAAGTGTTATAACTCTACATTGTCCTTTGTTGTGTCTAACTGGATCAATGGAACGTACTGTTTTATGTTACTCGTTTGTTTGCTGATTGAATAACTAGAATACATTTCGTCCCCTCAACGAGACATTCTTTCTTTAGGATTAGTTTTGGTTGAAACGATGGGAGCATTTTATTGGAGATTTTGTCTCTCCAGTGTCCAGTCCTCAAACACCAACGAGGGATATAAGGAATCGTCCCGTCGGGCTGATGTACGTAGAAACCGTTTACCATCTGTACGATCGGCTCACATGAAAGTGGTCGCTATTTCAAGGATCTTCAGATGTTTTCGCTACACCACCGTTGCCCACAAACGAACAGGCTAGGTGAATGCTTCACACTTTGCAAGTTTGTTCACTTATTCGAATGTGCCATGCCTCATTATCACTGCATCCTGTGGTTTAATCCATGGTTGTTTTTTCTCGACTCAGTTGACATTACGTCGATACTTTCGGATTAGGTTCGTTGATCAGAGTAGTTTCTGATTAGCTGTAGGGACTCATATCTCAAACAAATAAATATGACAGCTTGACGCTTCCAAGTTCTCTTGGTACTCGATTTAATTGGACTGGTTTAAAGCACCTCGCATCTTATGACTTATCATTCGTAGAAATCCTGGTTTTAGAAAAAGTTGATGCACAAGCCTTCAATGTCATTGACCGCGGCGTATCAAAGAAATTGGTAATAATCTAACCGAAATAATTGCTGCGACGCTATAACGAATGTTTGTTTGTCACTCTAGTGTGTTCAGTTTAATAATCACACACTACGTCTACTCCTGTTTACCGCTGTTTGTGTGATGTGTGTGATTTAACTTGTATAGGTTATGAGTATTGAGTACTTGCTTTTACAGCTTGGCCACAACAACTATAATAAGTTTAAAAAAACAGGCTCATGGTAGGTTCTATAGTTTTACTCCAGGTAGTAAGACTCAATTCACAGCGAGGTCCCCCATAGGTAGGAAGGACGTACCTAAATGGACAAAAATTCATTTAGACAATCTGTTCCAGTTAGTTTACTGACGATTACCTTTCGGCACACTATTTCCTCTAGTCGGGTGACCGTTGTATTTCAACATTTTACCCCCCCCCCCCTCAGAAGACTCTTTGGTGACCAAAGATGTTATGCGTAAATTACAAATCAAACAAAGTAAACGGTCATGTTCGATAGTAGAAGCCGACCAGAAAACCCCCGAGTTTACTGTACCCCGATCTGGGGATGCACAGAGAATACCAGGTAGTGCCGACGTACGGAATCCCAATGGCTCGTCATCAGATGAGGTTCAGATAGGACATGCTGTTTTTCTGAAGGAACTACGCTATTTGATCTAAAAGATATACTAATAACTAAATACTGTCTAAACTCCTCGAATATAGCAGCTTTTCAGTTACTCGCAGGGTGCATCTTTTCTCAGCGTTAGATCCACTTACTCACACATAGGTCAGTTAGGATAGAAAGCAGTTGGAGTCGGGTCTCATCTAGGGTTTCGGTGACTTCGAACAGACTAAGGCGTCTCGATTTCACTTGTGTTATTGACTCGACCTCACGGGATAGTGAGTGTGCTTGCATCCCAGAACGATGATGTGCGGCATCCTGAAATCTGTTCACTTGAAATTGAGGTTGAACATTTTAATGTAATGATTCGGTCACTCTTTGTCTGAGGCCAGTGCTCATCTCACAATAAGACACAATGGTCGGAGTTCGGCTTCTCATTCAGACGTTGTGATATATACTGTTACTTACTGGGATCTAGTCTACTGCTTCTTTCATTTCGAACAAAATGGGCAGCGGTCTGGAGCAGAGTAGCTGTGATCGCATATTGTCATCATTATGGCAATAAGTCAGTGTCTGAAGCCGCTATTTACATGTCGAACAATCATGGAGAGAATAAGATATCACGATTAGAAAGCACAAGAAAAAGACGGGGTGACACTTGATTACTACAAAAACACCTAAGTTTAAACTAGAACATTGAGCACAATGTTACAACCAAAATCTCCATATATAGATCACTGACCCCACGCTTATTGGGCTCATTCAGCAACTCCACTTTGTCTTATCGATTGTTAAATGGCGCAGAATCGCCTCCGAACCTGCGGCGCCCAATTTATGTTGACTTCGGCGGTTTATACAACCAGATAAGGAAGCAGGAGTTTCGTTCTTTTCATTGAACTGTGAACTGTGATGCAAGAAAATTAAAGTATAAACCACATTTTAGCTCCAAGTCACTATATTCCTACTGAGTTATTCAAGTCACCTTTCCCAACGCGTCCAGTATGGGTTGTTTTACCTGTTCCTACAGATTACCGAAAGCCATGTATAGCTTGGCATCGAAGCGCAGCGAGTTAATGGTGTCCTGCTTCATCCATTCTTCAGGAGACGAGTCACCCATATGTGAATCGCAGAATGATCTTTTTGCATGTGAACAATCTTGTCCGATCAGTTGGGAACAGCTAGCGGCGATAGTAACTAGTTATTATTGGTTGACAATCGGTAACCCTATGGCCTATTTTTTATGCCCAACAACGACCGTACCTTGACCTTTTACACACTGCTCATGACTTCGGTAGGTTTTTTCTTCTAGCCTTGACTTGCAGTAGTCAAACGATTGGCAACAGCCCGATACTAGTTTCTTAGGCTGTCTAGTCAATTTAACCACATGTTCCAGAGGTGCCAACAGTTCCGTAATCGTTCTGGAAGATTGCGAAATGTAATGTTTACCGACAACATGACGGATGTCCTTTCAAGTGTTTTGTGTAGTTTTTTGGCACTGTTTCTTCTGATGCATGAGCATATGATGGTAATTATGTCAGCAGTGCGTGTGACGATCTACTACCTGTAATCATCACACTAGATCGTTCAGGTTTGTTGTTCATTGTTCATTGATATTTTCTTATTCTTAAAAGGAACACCAGTTCCTTATTCAGACCTCTACCCCCAACACCGCTGCGGGCAGTAGCCGTTCCGGCGGTCCTCAGTCGGCTCAACGCCGTGTCGGGGCCATGTCAGGCCAAGAGCTAGTCATCTTAGCTGAGGATGATTTGGCTGTCGCATCGACAGCTACTACCACTGTTGCCTTGGATTCAACAAACAATACGACTGCTCATGGGAGCAGCAGCTCTCGTCCGGAGTCACCATTTTCCAATTCTCCCTCAGCTCGCTACTCGCGACGTCTTTCTCTTTTCGGTCGCGTGAACAGTCGGGCTGAATGCAGGCCGCCACCCAACACTCGCTACATGATGCTGAAGGCACAACAAGTGAGTCAGTGATGACGGCCTCACTGTTGTCTTATTTGTTTATATCGTGTTCATCGGTACGAGTGTTGAAACTTTTGGCCCGACCCGTCGCTTTCATTCTTTTTTTTAAATTGCTCTCGATTCTGCGGCCAACGTTGACCTACAGAAATGCAGATGAATGTAAAAGGGTATTTTAATGCACGCGATTAGACAACGGGGACACCATCTCTCCAGTTTCCCTCTGTAGGTGATGTGGACATTCTTCAACTGTTATACACAACCAATCAGTGCACAATAGTTGTGCTTTCGTCCAAAAATGTTTTAGAATTGAGCTTTCGTGTTTTACACCACAAAACGTTTGATATCACGCTACGTATACAGCATATGCAGTTAGACGACCCGGACTTGATCTGGCTTAGAAAAGCACGACTCTCCGCATTCTATCACATATTAATACACTGTACACCGGCTGTATGTTCACCGAGCTAGAGTGAGACAGTTTGCTGGTATTGCTTTGACCTGTCGGTACCGCCCGACTGCCTAACTATTGCTGAATAGTACACGTTCACCTGGTCACTAATTCACCAGATCCAACACGTTTCCACTGAACCCGGCAATCCGTTAGAACGTGAAGGGTGGACAAATCCATAGCTTAGATAGTAAAATCTTTGAGTTTACCCAGAACCAGTGTATTTACATTGTTGAAGCTTTGTAGGAATACGCAAGATCATAAGTGAACACATCGAAGCTGATGCCTACTAAAAAGCACACCACACAATCATGGGCGGTTTGAGAGGCTCGTTTCTCTTTATCATCGATTCTGCAACGTGATTGTGAGCCTCCTGCGAGGTTACTATGTTTTGACACGTAACAGCAGATAAGATAGCTTGTGCCTGTCAACAACGTGCACCGAATGGTCGCTACGATCTTCTTTAGCAGAGGTGGACCAGAGCATTATTAAACTTGGTCAACCTCATAGTGGTTATGTTATCTGTTTCCTCTCCAACTCTTGAAGGTGCTCACCACAGTGTCCACTTAGAAGGAACACTGAGGGACATACAGACTCTTGTGGAATTCAGTTAATTCAAATATCACTGGTACTCAACAAAGATAACTCAGGCAAACGATAACGAGAGGCTAGCACGCGTGCACAGTAGTACAACGAATTGAGACCGAGAGCTGTGCTTTCTTCACTTTTGCCCCCTTCGCTCATAATCTTAATGCTCATTTAGCCGTGTGTTGAGTACACTGATGAGGAATGTTGACTGAACTTGTCTTGAGGCCTACCACTACTTGGAAGCATTTAATTCATTGTATAGACACAAGTCTCGAATTTGGTTTGCTGCTTAACAGACGGTTTCCAAAGGATATGCACGCCAGGTACATTATCGGATGAACTCCAACACGTTCGAGATGTGCTAAGTCAAAATGGATATATCCAACGACTCCTGGAGAAAAACGTAACCAAAAGTGAAACATGGAACTGTTCAGACAGTGGAAAAAAGCTTGTTTGTATCACTCTACCATACAAAGTGAAGTTATCAGTGGGATTATCACTTGCCGAGTTTGTAATGCAGTTGGGAGTGCCTATGCTGCAGCACGAGTCATCTTATCGTTCAATCCCTGCCCGGTACTAGTGCTACACCTCAAAGATAACTTGCCCATGTTTTCTTCGTCCTTTAGTGTTTGTTCTCTCACCTGTTGTTGTCAAGCAAGTTACGTTGTAAGAACCACAAAGTTGCTATCGAAAAGGATTCGTAAACACCTCCCAAAATTGCTTCGCAACGGTTCGAGAAGGCCCATTTCAGTGCCGTAGGTTGGGCCGGATGAAGCCCTTCCCGAGTCGTCTACACAGTTCGTCAAGTCCACTCCAAAACTGTCAGGTCGCGACTGTTATCAACGGCCGAATTTATTGCCTGTGTGCTCAAAATTGTTCGTACAAACTCTACATCTCCCTCGGCGAATAATCCCACAGCTTCTTCAAACCCAATCAAGCGTGAACCACTTGACATCGACGTTCACAAGTCTGACGGCAAGCATGACTGACAATGTCGCATATTCACGAATAATCCAACCTTCCTTCAGTAGGCTGTGATCCGTCCCACGTCTACGGTTTTAATAATCCATCTGACTTGTTCTAATTTTTCCCATATAAATCGCATGTAACTTATGTAATTGTAAAAACCCGATGAGAATGACCGGAAACTGCTGTTCGCATAATTGACCACAAGTCTACTCTAATAACAACCGCGAGGGTCGGAATTTAATATGTTCCAAATGTCAATCGGTACCTTCTTTGAACACGACACTCCACATGTGATTTCATGCCTGTTTGAATTTATCAGACAATGGTAACCGCATTGAAACTTGAATTAACATCTTCAATGTTTGCAGTGGAAACGCAGCGGACCACCGTCCGTATGAGTGATTTGAGACGGACCGGTCAGTGCGCACTGACCATGATATTGTCTGTGTAAGTCTAACAATTGGAGGCTGAATCCCAATCTACCCGGGTTATTATAATAATACTAGTTGACAAACATGAGGCAAAATTTCAGACGACGTAACTATTCGGTTTTGTTTTTGTCTTGACTGGTGTAGTCTACTGAGCCTCTCTAAGCGCACCTGTCGGATTTGTTCGAGACGCACGGATACATGCACGCATGTACAAGTTTTCCGAGCTCTTAGTATACGACAACGATAACTAATCTAACTTGATTGGTGTGTGGTTACTTCTGGCAGGCTGTCTGAACATCGCTTTGAGACTATTGGTTAGATGGGTTCCGTCCATCTCATTCATACTGTTGATGAGGTCGGAATTGTAAATGATGTCACCATTAGGCAAGGCTACACGGACCGAAGTGTTTCCGGGAGCTTACTCTGATACCGACAGACTGTCCATTGTAACAATCTTCGTCCTCGCATTTGGTCTCATCGGGTAAATTTTGCGTCCTGAACTGTAGCTCTTATCTATCAGACCACCGGTGGTCCTATGACCCTCACTTGAGGCTTTCTACATGATCTTATGATCCCGTCATTTTTGTTGCACACGTCAAAAGAACGAATCGGGTCAGCTTAGAAATACAGCTTTCGAATAGAATTTGAATTTTTTGCTCTGAAATCAACTAAATGGTTATTACTTATGCGGTAGAATAACGCGCCTTATCCCGGTGATCGTTCCCAAGTCAATCCAAAGGACGTGTGAAAAATCATTTTGTTCCTATCAAGAATGTGAATATCAGGACGAAAAGAATACTGGTGTGTAGTTACGATACATGCTGACTTACAAATACATACATACAATGTTGAGGGATACTCATAAAAAGAACTAGTGAGAGTCGTTGAAAAACCTATGGGCACGATAGATTAAAAATTAAGTGAGTAAAAAAATAAATAAACGTCGCTTCGAACATGTTCTGAGATTTTCTATTCAGCTTGACTGACCGGAATCGTTTTCCTGTGAAACGAGACGTTTCTGCCAGAAAGATTGGAGTTTCCTGACACAACCTACCCATGCGAAATTGTCATGACTCTGTTCACCCCTTTATAATTTCGATCTTTCAACGGATTCAGGAACAAACGTTTATTTATCCACATCTGGTATTATGATCACCGTGTTATTCTCTAATTGAGTGAACTTCTAGGTAATCAGCAATTGATACACGGGTTCGAGGCAGAAGCCCAAGGTTCCTGGATCCAGTCAGTCTTTCTTGGTCAGCGTCAAGCGGGCGTCTGTTGGTCTGAAAGGCATTCATTGAGAACACGGTGTCGTACCGCTTTTAGGGATTACAGTAAATACCAGAAACTAAGTAATATTACTTGCATAATAGGAATTTTGGGAAGTGAGAATCAAGTGATGTGTCCAAACGATCGCTAAAAGCGCTGCTGACAACCTCGGGAAGAAGACTGTTCCAAAGATTAATATCACAGTAAGAAAAGAACTGCTACCTAAAGAAGGTCCGAGGATGAAGCTTGGAAAGCTTCCTGTTATGTCCTCGCCGGCCGTCATTATTCGCTATGATGAAGAAATGTTCAGCGAGACCCACTCTAAAGAAGTGCGTAAGAATTAAATCACCGCGGAGTCGTCGAAATTCAAGTGGGTATAGATCAAGAACTTCAGGTCGGGACTCGTACGCGACATTTCTTAGGCCTGTGACTAGTTGGGTAGCCGCGCGCTGGGCACGCTCAACAGCTGATATGTCTTTCTACAGGCCGGTATACACGACATGATTTGCATACTCGAAGAGCGGTCTCATATATACCTAGTGAAGCGTTTGAAACGCTCTCTTGTCTATGCGGGAAAAAGTGCGCTCAATCATCCTAAGAGCGGTGAATCTTTTTTTCGCCGCCATCTCATGGTGATGAGCAAAAGATTGTTCATCGAGTTTGGTATTTTGGTTGTAAACGTTTCACCATCAAACGAGGTGCCATCATCAGTGTGTATAGAGTTGAGCATGAAAGTTGATGAGGTTTGGTGAATGCCTGCTCTGATATACGAAAGTGAGTTGACCTTTTGATTTGAATTCCAATTGGTTGTTACTTGCTGTTTTTGGACTTTTGACCTGTAGTCTGATTGTCATTTCCTGCCACTGTTGTACGTTTATCTGAAATCTGGTTGGCTGTTCATTCCTTCTGATTGAGTCGACTAGTCCCTCGTTCTTGAGCTTCCAGGTAATTGATTAGACATTGTACAGTTTTGACCATCGATTCGATCCGCTTAGATAGCTCCGTTTTGTTGTGCCAACACTTGAACATGACTGTGTTTACACCTCCTTAAGACTCATAGATTATTTTCAGTTCAATATGTCCGTTTATTGACTTAGCTAATGAATACTAGACTCCAAGAAATTCTTTTACATGTTTGATGCTTGCCTGAGTAAGAATTTCTGCTACACTCAGGTTAAATGCGTGTCCAGTGAGATCCTCTTGGACAGAGAGAAGAGAAAATTGATCGCGTCTCTTGTTGACCAATTCGTGTAGATAATTTTCTTCCGATTTGGCCAATTTATTGTTATCAACAGTCATTGCATTGGATTCTGTGCATATCGTTTCTCTTATCGGCGGGGTTGAGTTTTTCTTTTGGTTTTTGGGCCATTTTTCGTAGTGTTGTTGGTTTGTCCGCTAGCGTGATGCCGTGTGGTCACAGAAGTCCTGCTGTTGGTTCTGATACGGTTTTGATGTGTGACAGAATTGTTCGTTCTGTTGATGGTTTCGTAGGGTGTGAGTGACTTTTCCTCTGCGGCAGACTCTGTCTGACCAGATTTTGAGAATATCCATTATAAAAGACTACTCAGTGCACATACTTTTTTTTCTTTCTTATAAACTCTGTGGCACTGCAGTTTTTTTTTCAATCTTTTAAAGGAAGTTCGAATGACACTTCTTTTATGACAGGTTGTGTGGTTGCTGTGAAAACTGGGAATTGATCCATGTATGTTTTGCCTCTGTAGTGCCCCATCAAGTGTGTGGCTGATTAGTACATCTACGAAAGGCAGATTAGTATCATTTTCAATCTCCATGGTAAACCTAATGCTGTTGAGAATGTTGTTACGTAGTCTGTGTGTCTGTGTTTTATCACTGAGCTCAGCTCTACCCGCTCAAACGTATAGGTACTGATGATGTCACTTCGTTTGGTGATGCAACGTCTACAACCTAAATATCAAGCTCGGTAAACACCTGTATACCTAAACACTCGACCCAAGCTACAAACAACACCATTATCCTGAACAGTCGGGGTAGATTTCTTCATAAGTCCATTGTTCCTATTCGGAAAGATTATGTTTTTTAACCTTTTCGACTGCTTCCTGTGCTTCCTCCTACTTTGACGCAATGGACGGACTTGATTCGAAGGGCTATGCTGACTTGAGCTTCGATCCCTTCAAGTACAGTCGCACTTGACTGAGTAAGGGGGAACGATCGGACGGGGAACAGTGCGCTTCACACTACTGACCGCGGGATAGTGTTTAAGTAGTGAAGCATGGTACAGTTAATTTTCGGTAGAATTACTGTTACTGCTGCAGTACTGTGGTCTTCCGCATAAGAAAGAAGGGTGTTAAAAATGATACCCCAGACAAAAGAGCATTTCGATCGCCTGACGTCCGACCTTGATAGTCTGCGTATTACCCAACACGATCGAAGAGCTCACGTTGCTTCTCGGAAATTTGACGTAGTTTTACATCTACGGCAAGATAAGGCGGAATATGACAGCGTTGTCTTATCCACTGTGCTTTCGGGCTAGATTAGTTTATCGGTGCCAAGTGGGTCAGATTTTTGGGCCAATGATCGTGCAAAATCCCCCCCAACAGCCCTATATCCTCGCAAGTCATACTTTCGAGTCAGGGGGCCCCAGATGACGTCTCCCAAGGAAACCTTTTCCACGACATGAACAATGGGGGACTATTCAAATTCATGGTTACTCTAACAGGCCGGCTCTCTTACTTATCTTTAAGTTGTCTTTTTTGAAGACAAGATAGCTGGCAAACATTGACGCTTTTAATTTTCCCACACTCTAACAGATAAGTCAGCAAGCTGCCCCGGTGAGCGCCTTATCAGTTGTGTTGTATCCTGACGTTATCACTCGCTTGAGTTCGCCTTTAAATACTGTTATAGATCAACAGCACTTTTTCAGCGTCTCTAGTGGTGTTGTTGCCGAATACTGCGGTCAGATTGGGATGGGGATTGCATTTGGCTGTAAGACAGAGCAAAACTTGCTCATTCGGTGTTACGACCCCACCTGGTAGAGAAAAGACAAGAACAACGCAAAGACCACGAGCAGTATCTCTATCACGAACGAACGCAACGATATTGCAAGCGGTACGAAAATCAGAGCTCATATATCGGAACGCAAAGCTCGCAACTTAGAACCCCCCAACAAGTAAG
>JTDE01021608.1:0-17454 GCA_014338405.1 Paragonimus skrjabini miyazakii | reverse complement strand
TCCTCACAATCGCCTTATATATGCGATCTTTAAGCTTCAGAGAGAGGTGGCTCTCTGTCGTCCTAAATTGTGGGATGTTATCCTAACCTTTAAGATAAGAGTTTCTGTTCAATTCCTTGTACCTCCACCGTTGCCGGTGCAACTCCTTACGTAAACAGATCGGTCAACAACCTCCACAGCTTCATCATTTAACTTTGAGTAATCACAACAGAGTGGCGTGAAGCCTTTACACTCTTGTTCAGAATACTATTTGAATATTCTCAAGAGTAGCTTTATAATTTTAGTGTACCGGAATAGTGTTTCAAAAAATTCAGAACAACGAGGGTCTGGGCGACACTAAGCAATCTCACCTTGTTATAAAAACATTTTCTTGAGGGACAACAGTTTCCAATAATAATTGCTATTTTGCTCGAAGTTAATTGTGTTTCACTGGCTCGTTCTTTATTGCCCTCCACGCCGTTGACTCGAGAACTCCGGTCGTTTAAACCCGATACGCGTAAAAACCAATTGTTTGTATCACCGTCTCTCACGGATACATTTACCGTGGTTGCTGATAGCCGTTTGGATTGGGCAGAAAATCAATTTCAGCGTGGCCATTCATTATCAAACGTAGCGCGGATTGACATTTCCCTTAGTTCCTTTTATTTACAACTCTCGATCAATTAAACCTGCTCGACTAGGTTAGACCTGACGTTAATCCGAGTAATACATGCATTGTATGATATATTGACTTGTTTACTTCACGTATACAATGCCAGTTAGTCAACGGGCCATCATACACTTGCTTGCTAGAGCTAACACAAATATCCTTTTAGACTTGGTAACCAACCGATATTTCCATTGGAACCATGAGATCGCTATCGTTAACCATGTGGCATATGCTCAGAAATGTGACGTATGTGCATGTTTATACACTTACGTAAGTTTGAAACAACACCTGTTTCGAACTATATACACTTGTTAATACGTACCACGATAGAGCAGTTGCTCACTGTCGAGAAAATTAACGTGATTTGTCGAATTTATCGCATGATTACTGTATCTAATGACGTCCTCACCATATCGTAAATGCGTGTCATCACTCAACTGGTCTTTCGTGAACTTTCTTTCATATTTATGTGGTTATCGTGCATCTCTGCCCGTCCCGATTGCAGACCTATCTAACAGATATTTTAAAAGAAATCGCTATCTTCAACGCACGCGCTCCGCACAAGAACATGTGGGAATTGAAACCCGAATACCGACACTACGCGGCCCAAGAGTCAAGTAAAGCGGACGAACCGACAGTTACCTAAACCCACTATGCTTTCCATCAATTTTGTGCAGTTCCCGTGTACAGAATAATTAAACTCAAACGGTTCATGTATATTTCTACATTATTGACTATCTTTTATTAAAAAAAGCCTTGTTCTGTGTCTTATGGTTTGGGTATCGGAAAGGCCTTAGTCCCCATCCCTCGGTCATCGATTGTCTGTACCCTCGTTCGGATCGGAATTGAATTGTAAAAATCACAACCACAACAGTACGAGACTGTTGGTTTAGGTCAGTAGAACATATGTTTGGACCGAATAATTGACAGGCATGTATTGAGATATAATTTCATCCTGCACACTTGTAAACGTATAGTCGGCGTGAGAAAAGGAACATTAGTTCTTAAGTATGATGGAAAACTGACGACTTTTGATGTATGGATGCTACAGTGATTTGCCAGTGACACTCAGACGCGTTTGATTGTCAATTTGCATTTGTCATGGATTGTCTACGAATATAATCAACAATCCGGATTTGACACAGATGGAGGCTCGATGTTTCAAATTCCACAAAAATATTGTTATTTCTACACGGAGGGGGTCAGTCAATCCGAGCACTATTCACATACTATTGGGAATGAAGATTCTTATACTGAACGCAATAGTTGCCAAATTACGGACCAAAGCTCAGCCACCGGTTAAAATAGAGATGGGCATCATTAATTAGATTTTACAAATACAAAACTCAAATCTTTTCTTACAAGTGACCTAGCTGGAATAATTAACTGGAAGTGTATACTTCATTCAAACCCGAATGGTGCTCGACTCACAACATTCTAAATTATCAACTTGTGTTTGTCTTGCTGCTGTAAGCATCAGATGACTTGGTGACTGGCCGCGAGATCGGGTGCCGATTGCTCCAGTCGTCTTTGTTCCAAGTTAACTAAATAGACGATGTGCAGTCCGCATCGTGTATAACTCTTATTTATTGTGATCACCGACCACCGTTTTTAGGTGATCAGTGATTTTCAGATGCGTATCTATTAATGGGAAGGTATTGAAATGTATCGCGCGTCTAAGTGGAAAACGATATCGATTTCTTTCTAGCCGTTCACGTGTCTCCGATTTACTGTAATTGGCTGTTCGAATCTAATATTGGCCCCCTGCCTGCGTATAATTGACCCATGATCTATTACCTTCTACTTCGTTTGATTGCTTACGTCTAGCTTCCTTCAAATAGCACGAAATTTGTAGCTGGTTCTTCTGGTCTGAAGGGGCTTCTGTGTCAGAAGTGAAATTTTACCTGTAAAACAAATTACTGATTGCTCATGAGTTGTCTTAAAATTCTGGGTGCTCAGTCGGTCTCACGCGTATTCCACCTAATAGAAGTTTTTTTAACGGGATGACCATTTAGAGGTATAAATGTTTTTCGTACATAACTGACACAGAAAAATCCAGCAACGCTTCCGTAATATGTCACTGTGGCCACTCGCGTACCGAATGAACATAAACAAGCATGATGTTTTCCCCATCAAAATGCCCACCTCCACGGGACGATCGGTTTTCCTGTTTCCTACAGACTGCTGTTTGGGGGTAGTATTAGACAGTGTATTGGGGTGTTAACTATTCATAATTGCCATACGTAGTATAACATACTAGATGTGGACATTAAAACGAAGTGAAAAGGGACCAAAGAGAACGTGAGTGACTCCGACTCCGCGCTGGTTCTGCCAGGTGATCATCTTTTGAATTGCAATAAGGGCTTTTATCTCACAGATTCAAGTGGTGTGTTGGTTGATCATCTAGTTGTTCTTACAGTTCGAAGCAAGAACAAGCAAGTGACTATTTTATTTCAAACGCTTTCATTTTTCCGGCTGATTCCATCGTCTCAGTTTTTATTGACCGTTCGTGAGGTTGTTTACTATGATTTTCCCAAGTTTGGTCATGATGGAGTCATTAGTTTTCGCGCAGTTGCAATTCTAACTTGAGTACCGCTAGAATAACCAACTCGTAACGGAGGTAAAAGTACAACTTGAGAACCCTGTTTCTGTGTGTCGGCTAAAGTGCACTCAACTCTGCACAATGTGACGCCATTCAAGTATGCCGTTTTAGCAGTTGAGGCTGCTTATTAGCTGGAACATTCGCAGTTTCAGACCAATCGATAAAGCTAACAAACCTTGGATGCAGTGATCAAAAGGAGATTTGCATCGATTGAAACGGTCGAACAAGACAACGACTGATTCAAATGACACCCAAAAATGACAGGGGAAGCAAGCAACATCACTTGACTAACAATCGACACCATGAATACGAAGGTAGATAGACTGTAAATGCAACTAACCGTATGTGACGTAGACACTTTCAATCTAACTGCCATGCCTGTCTGACAAAATCTCGATTGAAGATAAATTGAAACTGATTTTATTATGCGATGAATTTAGGTACAAGTGTACGAGCATGGAGCAAACAAAAGGTGAACATAAATAATATACCAGGTTAATCTTGTCATCACAAACTGAGTAACAGTTCATACTGTCTGCTGAGTGGCCCTCTGTGAAACTAAAAAGCAACACTGGGTCCCAAGAAAAATCTATCTTCATACGAAACAAAGCTATATCTATAATGAACACCACTCTATTAGTCAACTCGTTCGCCTGCTTTCATTGGCCAATGAGTTATTTGATCCCGCATTGTCTTACGGCTACACTGTTGACCTTCGATCCAGTGATGTTACTAGTTTCTGACGTGCTAATTGGTTGCGTGGTGTTGGTTGCCGTGCTTGATCGCAACAACCAATGCACATGACCATTTGATTGCCATCTTGAACAGCTGTCGGCGACTATACTTGAATGGATTCAAATTACATTTGTTCGAACCAATAAACAGCCTCCGCTACCATCACACTGGCAAAATGAATGCAGGATAGCGTCATACAATGTTAATTGATAGATATATCTGTAACTTTGATGACCCAGTTCTACTTAGAGGCACTTCTCGAATCCATGTGATGCCAGGGCTATAAATTATGATACTTGACACATGGTCAGTTATCAGGATAACTGGAGACCAGTAACCAGCAATTCATTCTACTTGGCATGACAACGATAAGCTTGTGCGGGCAGGCCATGGGAACCACCCTTAATTACGATGCATTCATCCTATCCGGTAGTGTAGATTGTAAATTGCTAAACTGTATAGACCTATTGTGACGTTAGCAGATCGCAACTAAAGATCATTGGCAAAACAGGCTATAAATCCAAAGAGCACTAGACTAGCCGGTCAATTATGAGAAAGAACTACATGAAAAAAGGGTGACGACACTAAACTTGTCCTTTTTTTGTGCGGTAAGTTTAGAGACCGCAATTGTACAAAAACGCTGTGGTCGACTGTATCAAATGTGAGCTGATTTGAAAACCTGCTACATGCCAAGGGTGGACAACAGTAGATAGAAAGTGATTTATGTGAAGAAATATGTGGTAGTTTAGGAGAACACTTTAAAAAGCTATACATAGGAGGTGCATATAAATAAATAACACATAACATACAGTCTCTTTAGAGTGATCTACTTGAATTTAGTTTAACAAGTTTCATCTACTTGAAAATTAGTCTTTTACCATAAAACCCAGAATGCTGCAAACAACGGAAGTTTTTTTCCAGTTTATCGAGTAGTGCGAATTCTTATGAACTTGATTGTATTTGTACGGTGGGTGCTACCCTACTGTACAATCACGTTACATCTGTATTGCTCATTATTGTTAACGACAATAGGACGAAAGTTAAAAATAGGCCCATGATTAGTTGACTGTGTACGTGGTACGATGACATAGTTAATCGAATCAAACGACGATAGGAATGAATCGGCACTGATGGAATGTTTGAAATCATCATATTTAACTGAATGCACACTTATAAGGCTGGTATTGGTGTCACAACTTAAGTCAAATTTCCCTGGGTTTCCCTCGTCTCTCTGTGTCTACTCCCTTACCTGTTTTTGTTAGATCATAAGAAAAGTATAGGTATATTGGAATAGAGTTGTGATAATCTCTCTCTATAGCTCTGAAATGTTGTCATAAAGTCTGCTTTCAAACAACCGATGGTTCACACTACTTACAAATTAAATAAAAACGGACGAAGTTTGTAGGATTTATAAACATACCTCAGGTCGGTAAAAGTGCGATCGCTAACAGACTTTACAGTTCATTTTGTGGACTTTTGTGCAAACCCTTAATTTCTGTTGGCAAATTATTTAAAAAACCACTTGAAGTCTGAGAAAGCGTGAACCAACTGATGCCTATATTCGCGCGTCTCATAGCAGTTGCCTGCGTCCGCCTATCGTACGCACCAGCAACCTCTGTACGCCATGGCTCATCCCACTTTGTAAGATATCGACTAACCTGTGTGGTTTATTTGCATCCTCGTGCGTATTCTGTCCAACTGTAAATGTCCGATGAGATCGAGTGAAAGCGGCCGTTTTAAAAGGTGGCCCGGTGAATACTAAGGGAGTATGGCGAATATATTTACAATTCTCAGAGTCATCAATCGGTGCCGCTCGGAACCACATGTGGGTTAGTTACATGCATGCCAAAATGTCCGGCAAACATGGCATTAATGTTGAAGTGAACGTTTAGAGCAGGTGAGAATATGTACGTACCCTGCCTTCATTTCTTGGTTGTCATACGGGACGCACGGGTGGGAAATTCCTCTCTAGACGCTGCGGTGTATCGACCTACGCATGGTTCACCAGATTGAGGATATAGTATTACTGTGGACAACCTCTTCAGTAATCAGTCGACAGCTTCACTTCTACATCGGCGACAGTCGGCTGAAAAAATACCCGTACTGTACATACATTCAGAAGACCGGCTGATGGTAGACTCACTATAACAAAACGCCTAATGGTGATACCATCTGCATAGCGCATGTATAACCCTATTTGATCTGTGTCCTTGACGGGTCCCAGTTCAGCGGAAGAATCAGTTGCAATTCCTTCTCATATCATTATTGATTTGATAAACAAGTTCTGTAGATAAGGACCAATAAAACTGTAATACTCGAAATTAGGGACTTCCAGTAGCCCTAGAAGTCGTACTCAAATTGAAACCTCCCACGCAAGTAACAAGAAGACATCGTACTGGTTGCAGTAAGTAGTTCTTATTCATGAGACAAGGAGCCGAATTTATGGATGTGCAACAGTACTGAATGAATTACACTCTATCATTGGCTGGTCGTACTGGCACATGCAAAGTCACAAATCGTAAGCTAATTGGTGCAATACAAATCAAAGAGTTTGGCGAATAACGGAAGGCGTAATATTGAGACTGTTCGTCCAATCCTGATGTGTTACCTTTGACACGACGTTTGGATTGGTCTCTTGTTCGATCATCTATTGTATCGAGATTTGGATAAGCGGTGAACCAAGTAGATCTTTACCACTCAGACGATCTATCACACTTACTGTCTTGAGAGCATGTTCATTCTTTGTGTCTGTCGGAAAATTCCTTGTTGGCGAGTCGCATACTGTAATAGAGTGACAATCATTCTTGGGAACCATTTTATGGCTGAATGAAATTATTTAGTTTTAGTGGAGTGTAATTTGCATAGGTTGCAACGTTTTTGACAACTTTCGCTAGTTCATCACTGCCTGTTGTGCAAAAATGCAAAGCCCATGGTAAGATAGTAGTTACACCTGCTTGATTGTCATCATATAGTGGTAACTGGCTGCTTGGGTTCATAGAGAAATATGAGGTTCTAAATACATCAACAATCGTATAGACTGCTTTAATTGATTTGAGTAACTTGGCATGTCGTGGAGTTGACTCGCAACTTCCGTAGCTAGTATTGCCATGAATATAGCTTGAGCTCATTAGCGAAGGTTTCGTTATCATCGATGCCACATGAAATGCTGAACCCCAAATGACAGTCCGGAACAACGACACACGGGCTATCATATAAGAAGGAAATATAATGAACCAAAGATGATAGCGAATACAGGGTAACCCAGTTTGTTCAATATGCAAACTATGTTTCATCCGTGATAAGAGTTAGCGATTTTAATTTAGCAACAGGATACTTTTGGGTCTATTGGAAGGAAGTTGGACAAAATTTAGGGTTTTACTTTTTGGAACTAATAAAATGCGATCATTTCACTTGTCCATAATTTCACTCTCGTAAAACCAGCTGCAGAAAATGGCAACCAATGAAGGCGCCGATTTCCACTACCTTCCACATCATGTGACCTCGCGTGTCCGAGACAAACACTGTGACTTCGTATTGAATCTTTTAAGATAACAATCACATTGTTCATCGGTTCATGACGGCGGAATGTTCAAGCTGTCGGACTCCCATATCCTTCAGACTTTACAATTAAAATTCTGCAAGAACTAGAAAGCAAGAATGAACGATTATAATCTTTTGGGAACTAGGCAGAGAATCAAAGTAGTCCCGTCAACTTCATGAAAGCTGGCTGCTTTATAACGTTTTGTTAGGGCGCCCCACCCTGTGACCGTCCCAGGGGCGCCTCCGTCGTCAGAGCGAAGGAAAAAAAATCATTCGACTCCGTTCGAACTAGCAGAACTGTTCAAATTCGGTTGAGACTTCTTATACCGCTATACACATGTGTGGTCCTAACTGTTTCTCATGATAGGGTGGGAATGTGTTCATGACGTGCCCTATAAATAACTTGTACTTGTCGCCCTACCCTGCACACGTTTTGTAGCGGAACAAAGCTTCCTGTTTTGAACGCGTCTTTTGGTTTGCCTTGGGAGTGATTACGGGAACAGTCGCGGCATTATTCGGGACCGAGATTTTCGTGTGAATTATTACCGGGACGAGAATCCGATTTTATCGAGCGTACCACTATACCGAGATCGAACCAGTGTACCGTTTAGGAGGGTTTATAACACGTTTCGTGACATAATATCTCCAGAAGCCCAACTTCCTTCCTAGTACATACGAATGCCGACGTACTTGCACCCCTGATAATCGATAAACAGAGCAACAGATCCTAGGGAACACTTTACTAGCACACAGCTAGCCTGAAGAAAATCAGAGACTCGGTACACTGAACAAGAGCAAAAACCTACTTTCGACTGTTCGAAAGAGATATGCCTATTTTTGCAATTCAACAAGGACCAGCCGGCGAATGACCTGCAGCAAGAATTAAAGTCTAGTTCAGCTCGTAGGTCGTACAGGCGCGCTTGGTCCACACTACCGAAGAACCAATTTTGCATAATCGTGAAGGCAAATTGTCCACCTAGTCTGTCTCTCACATTGTGTACCAATGTACTTGCAGTGACTGTTACATAAGCAGAACGAATTGACAGCTACCAGAAAGGTGTTCGAACACATTCCGAAACGGTTGAAGTGGATTACGTACACCTTAGCCGGTGAGTTTATTGCTCCGAAGTGCAAAATAATGTTCACAGGTTCATGTTTACAAACCGAATCAAAACCGGACTTAAACGCTGTGCCATAGGAGCTGTCGGTGCTTCATGTGCCAAGCGGAACTGGGTCAAATTTCTTTGAGTAACAGCGAAACAGAAAATAAACAGACTGTCCGCTTAGGGTAAGCCCGTAACAAAACTTCCGCAGATAATTCTACATATGCAATTACAGGTTCACACAAAAGATGGGAAATTCTAGAGCACCTGTAGATAAAAGGTCTATAGGTAAAAAAAATTATTTTCTATCTATCAGATAAAGGAAAATTACAAATATAAAACCCACGTAGTCCACAATGCTTCCGAATACGCACCCTCATAGTGAGATGCCAAGATCGGTTTCGTCCTTGTTTAGACTCATCACTGAAGATCAAACTGCCAACTCTTCTCGTTATGAGCAGAAGCTCTTACCCGCTCAACCACCAAATTTGTCGAGTAACATGCAGCCTCGCTCGTGAGTAGTAAAGCACGACTCGGATGCACAGAAACTCGGGAGTAGACCTCAATATCAGGAATAACGGGAACTAAGAACGACTATTGGAAACGTATACATATTTTGTGCAGGACGTATCACTAAAATGATTGTCGCTGTACTACTGCCAAGGATGTGGATACACATCAACCATGCAAAATGGTGTTTGTGTTTCACTATTTCCACATACCTTGTAAGCGAGGTTTAGCAATGAATAACCCCCCAGGCCAGGCATCTTCTACGTTCACAGCAATTCTATGAACACCGTTTGTGATGACATCTCCGTCAGACCGTCTTTAATTGACGAATCCAAAAACAAGGACGAAGATGGTTGCGGAGTATCAGTTAAAGAGTGGGTATCAAAAAACGTTATAAACACTATTTCGAGCATTTACGGCCTTAGCCAGTGAAAATCGGTAATCCGAAGTGCACTGTGTACATCCACACTAAAATAGTGTGAAAGAAGTTATAACTCACGAAGTTACTACGTAGCTGTCCATCAAATTAGAGACAGCATGACACGGCTTCAATACTACGGTTCAAAAAAAAATGTATGTTCGATTAAGTTCTATTTTGATTTGAAGAACTTTCTTATTACCAAACAACCGTTTAGTATCTATCGGGTTTCTCTAAAGTGAGCAGGACAGTAAACATTACCAGATAAATATAATCTTTTTCACTCTATCCATCAGGATGTGATGATGCGTACTGGTTTCCAGCTTCCAGCTACCTATCGGTCTCTGATATATTTGTCAACGGCTTCTTGGTATCGATTGCGGACAACGTTGGTACAAACCATTAAAAAAATTAAGCTGAGTGATGTGACCAAGGTAAAGCATACATATCCATGCTAGCAAGCATAGCCATAGTACAGTTACCTGTAGAAATTGTTCGTTGAGTCTAGTCGGTTAGGAGACTGCCGGCAGTAGATCCCCGCAAACTAGTGCGATCCGCTGTGTAAACAACGTATTGGTCAAAAATGACACCCACTCGACAGAGAGGACCAACTGACATGGATTACCTTGAACTGAATTAGCCGGTCACAAGCACACCATGTCAAATAGCACTGCAAGCTGGCAAACCACTGTATAACACAATTAGGCAAATTAAATCACAAGAGTATTGAAGCAATAGAGTCATAGTGAACCATATTAAAGACGATCCTCAAGCTATCGTACTAGTGAAAAAAGACAGTACAAGATGGAGTATGGACAAACCACCACGCTGCTTTTTCATCTGTTCTCTACGACTCAGGAAGTCACGCACAGACAGTGAGCATTGTTGCTGTCGGCCATCATTACAGAGATAACTCCTAACTCAATCGCGTTTTGCCGATTGCGTCAACGGATGACTAGGTAAAACGTACTAACAAACCGACGGCCCGGAAACACCGTAATTGGACTAAGCATCTTAGTTCATCATTACGATCTTAAACTATATGCAGTGACTAGTTGATGAGCAGACAACGCAAAGTTGTCTATAAGAGTTCAACTGATGGGAACTGTTCAGAGTTGTAACCAGTTGTTCTGTGTTCCATAGGCTGTAGTGAACCAATTTTATTTCAGCTCCTCAATTATTTGAAAGGGGGACAGTGTGAGCGCGCAAAAACAACCCGTTCAATCATTTCAGCAGCCGTGGCCACGAGTCAGCAACTCAGTTGACCAAGAGTGGCATCAACCGGTCTACCCAGCGACAGCAACCACTGGCAAAGCACTTTCTTGACCATTATCATTTCCCAGTGTTCAAGTGCTTGTTCGGTTGAAATAACGTGATGAGGTAGTACTGGAGAAGGAAAACCATATTTGTTAAATTAGAACTTTTCGATCTGTGATAACAGGTACGGGTAGATGTATTTTACGCTCATTATGTCTGTACCACACTCATTGTATCCGAGTTAGTAATCAAATTAATCCTTTCACTGCTTACCCAAACAAACCCACCTGGTTCTCAGATAACCTAATTAAACGCGACAGGCGTCGTAAGCCAATGTAACTATTACGAAATAGGGACTTAGTTTCATTCTAAAATCAGTTTCAAAATCCCAGCTCGTAATTTTTGACGTGTTAACCTTGAACCAGCAGTGTCAGCGATCACCAGCTGATGGCGCCTGCTCTATCGATCGGCCGCTCTAATTGTCTATTGGTTAGAGCAAGCAGCCATGGTGTGTAAAACGACCAGTTTTCAAGGCTTTCGGTATCAAACACGTACAACCAGTATGGGTGTGTTGCGCTTAAATGATCTGGTCGTGTGACCAGCTCAGACAGACACATCGGAGTAGCTATAGTTGTCTTGTTAAGAACAGACCAATAGATCCAAACTATCGAAAATCGGGCAGTGTTTCTTTTTGAAGAAAAGCTGACTGAAAAAGCTTTGGAAATATGATACTTGTAATCAAGTGGGAGTGATGTTCAATTTATAGTGATCAAAATCCCCTACCAATCACCAATAAACACAAACTGAACATTGCTGACAACTGATAATAGCTTTCTTCTTCCTATAGACATTTCGGCTAGCCCCACTCAAAAGGAAGCATCACGCTCGATTCTGTTGGAGCTTGTTAATAGTGCACGCCCTAGTACGGTCGGCATTTGAACTCCGGTTACACTTTTCTGAGGCTAACACCTTGACTACTGTGCAACTGGCTTCGTATTAGGCATGACGGAACTATCGTATGCTAATGTTCGGTCCTCCCAGGTGCAACCTTGGCAGACAGACCAAAAGGAGAGCAGTCAGACAACAAGCAGGCGACTCACACGATTGTATATAGTGCTGCTGACCACGTAGGGGCGCTTAGGCGAAGAGGCACGATCCTATGGGCATACAGCAGAAGTATTTTTATAGTTGCGACACCGCTGTCTTCCGAGTCGGGGGAATGGAGTTAAAACATGGATCCTCTAACCGTCCGACGGTCGTCAGTGACTGCCAGTGTTTTACCCAAAACAGTCAAAAAACTTTCCGTATCATTCAAAAGCCTGATGTAGCTTCGAATACATCTACTGTGCATAGCAGTGCTCAGAATCAGACAACAATGTCTTATTCACTGCGCCCTCGGGCTAGGCAAGGCTCTCACTGCGAAGTGAGTCAGACCCTAAGTCATTGGCTCCGAGTAGGGTATCCCCAGAAAGCCTGTATTTGACCTGTCCCGCAGGTAAGACGTTTGAGTCAGAGATTGGGGTTGGATCTCTCAAGTCAACCCCCTTCCGTGGCATAAACGACCAGGAAGTATCAGAAGTTATTGTTCTCCTCATAGTGACATTATTCACCCAACACAAATTTCTCCTACCATTATACTCCCCCATTTCTTCCGCCTTCGGGTGAAAATTCCTTCCTGAGGCCAAGACAATTAGTAAACATTGGCGCCCTCAAAGTCCGCCACAGTAACAGATTGGCCAGCAGTCTGCTCTGGCTAGTACTCTCTCAAGTCTGCCGCTGTGTGTCGGATGCGCCAGTCAGCGGCTACCGCACTGTTATTCACTTGAGCTCATCTGTCAATCCAACCACTTCTCTCTCAGGGTGACGCCGAAGCTGAATCTCATGGTCAAGCTGGAATGGGAATCGCACTGAGCTTCAGAACAGAACAATGCTCGCTCGATTGGATCACAGTGAACAGTCGCTTGTGCGCAAGCAGACTCAATACATCGGTAAAAGTCTGTCGACGCAAATCAGAAAGGCGTTGTGTATTCATTATATCGGCGTACGTTCCGACAGACGGCTGTTCGAATGTTACCAAAGATGTGTTCTACGACGCTTTCATTGACATTCTGAAGCAAACTAAACACTCAGAAATCATCATACTAGCGGGCGATCTGAATGTCCAGCTTGGTAGTCTTTCCCCGGATGAGAAGCGGCTGGGAGGTATGTTTAATGTCCGGGAACAACGCACTGACAATGGTGACAGACTGCTGCAGCTGTGCGCATCCCATGGTCTCCATATGTCGAGCACTGCATTTCAATGCGGGAAGAGACACTATGTTATACGGAGACTTCTGGATTCTTGTCAGCCGTGGACAAAGTTGGATCACATAACAGTCAGTTACAGGTGGCGCCACTCTGTTAAGGACTGTCGTGCCTTTTGGAGCAACCACCTGGACTCGGACCACACTGTTGTGCATGCCCGTTTTGTTTTATCATTTGCCCAGAGGACATACGCTCGTAAATGCAAGATATTTAACTGGCATTCGAGCGATGAGGATGTAAGGAACGCTCACCAAAAGGCGCTGGCGAAGAGGTTGCCCAGTTCGAGTCAGATGAAGGATCCTAATGAACATTGGGAACAAATCGCCGCAGCTACGAAAACATGCTGTGAACAGGCATGTTCCGATGGAGCTGTTCGGTTGCGACAGAATTCGATTTCTGTCACGTCGATAAACCTCATGAACAAGCGTCGATCGATCTCACCTGGTTCTGAATATCATGACGACCGTCGAGAACTTAAACGCAAGCTGACTAAAAGCTTGCGCAAAGACCGTGAGCAATACTTGGTCGAACAATCGAAAGAGATGGAAAAAGCCTTCTTATCTGGGAATAGTAGAAGACTTTTTTCCCTGATCCGTGGTTGTACTGGCCGTCGAGTCGGTGTGAGACCATATGTGAAAAAGATGGTTTATTTATCACCAACCAATCGCGCTGACTTGACAGGTGGAGTGAACATCTTGACGGACAGTTTTGCTATCTTCGACCAGACTATGTAGACGACGGGAACTGAACGATCAGTTATTCCGTTCCTGGAAGCTCTCTGTCGAAGGTAGAAGTGGCTCTGGCGCTTACGTTATTGAAGCGTAACAAGGCTACTAGGCCAGACCTTTTTCATTCTCATTTCAAGGATGGTAGGTAGAGGCTGATATCAGAACTCACTAAACCACTTCAGACGGTTTAGAAAATTGAAGAGGTACCTCGTGATTGGTGCTTATCAACAGTAATTTCCGTTTTAAAAAAGGGGTCCTGAATTCTATGTGACAACCACAGAGACGTCAGCCTAATGTCTGTATCCAAGTTACTCACTGGACTCGTTCTGCGCCAGCTCACTAAGCCCAGAGAAAGTCGGATACGTGAAGAACAGGCAGGATTCCGATCCGGTCGAGGATGCGTAGACCACATTTTTACCTTGTGACGGGCACCCTTATAGACAACCGACGGTCGTGGTCATTTTAGACCTGAAAGCTGCTTTCGATTTAGTTGCTTGTAACGTTCTCTGGAACTGACTTCTTCGCAGGAGTACGAGGGAAATACGTGGATTTGTTAAGAGCACTGTATGCTCCCTCTGCAAGCAGGATGAGAGTTTATGGACAACTGTATCGGACGTTCATCACTTCTAGTGGTGTTCGTCAGAGGTGCCCGATTTCGCTCTTCTTGTTCAATTGTGTGATGGACGACATATTGGAGGGTGCGCTTGAGGAGTCCAATGAACTTGGTGTTGAGTTTCTTCCTGGCGCTCGTTTGACCGATCTGTCTTACTTAGCTTCCCTACGGAGGACATGCAGACCATGCTGAACAAGGTGAGTGCCCGGGTTGGTTTGTATGGAATGCGCTTCTCACCTTCAAAGTGTAGTGTTGCTTCAAGACTAGGGCATTTACACTACCTTTTTTATTGCAGTGTGCATGATTAAAATGAGTTTGTTCCCTAGGATCCATGCTTTGAGACAAAAAGGTCAACCTCGCAAACGAAATATCCATCCAAGTAACACACCATACCACTAAGGGCAAACAGAGATGAAAACTTTAACACAATTCTACGAGAAGGCTAGCATTAAGAAAGAAGCTAATGTAAACATATCTCTCAAGATAGGTTCGGGAAGAAAGTTAACATTCACGAGGATTTCTCCTGCACTCTGTCACATTATCATACGATAATACATCCTGTAGCAACATGTTGCGACTGCTGGTTACCCGACACAAAGAGTTCGCCCTAGACAATGTAATAATTTACGTCTTTTCCAAACTAGGATCGTGACCCCAGATTTAGGAACTTGCATGTAGTTTGAACAAAAAACCCACCTCAACTCCTGTGATCCCTTCAAATTTTTGAGGGTTTCTGTGAGCTTCCTTCTGATCCCCTCATCATACGAGCAATCTGGTAAAAACAACTTTCAACTTCCTCAAGTGCTTCAGTGTAGCTACATTTAACTCCGCACACCGAAATTTGACATTTACGTTGGAGACAGAAATGAATGACCAATTGGGCTTTTTGGATGTATGTTTATATCGCCGCAATGACGGCTCAATTCAGCGCGCGATACACAGAAAGGATACTTGGAATAGTCAGTATATTTACTTCAATAGTTTCGTACCACTCGTCTTAAAAAGAAACCTAGTTAACTGTTTGATGGGCAGAGCCATAAGGATTTGCACAGACTACACAATTACTGAAGAATTGGCGTTCATACGTACGATATTCATGCAAAATGGATACCCGGAAAGATTCATAGACAGAGCAGTGCAACAGTAGGGTGACAGAAACCAGCTGCGCCTAGTAGAAAAGAAAACCGTACATATCGGATTACCTTTTAAGGGCGATACGTTAGCCGAAACTATCACGCGTAGACTCACGAATACAATTAATGCGACATTTTGCGCCGCTAAGTTGCGTGTCCACTTCACATCTAATCCGGTTTTGTACCCACGCCTAAAAGATAAAGTGCCTGTTTCTGCAGCCTCAATCGGTGTATACCCATTCACTTGTTCCTGTGGAACCAGTTATGTTAGCCACACGACCAGATGCCTATCTGAACGGGTCCGGGAACACCATCCAACATGGCTCAACAGTGGAATAACGGAATCTGTCAACAGCGTCATACTATCGCACCTGATGGACTCCAATCATTATGTTAATGTGACGAATGCATTTCGCCCAATCTACCGAGTTAAGGTCATCCAGTCGAGGGCGGTGAAGCATAGGATTTTGTCCATAGCAGAAGCTATTGGAATTCACCTGTTTAACCCACCCCTGTGAGTCCAGAAACGTTTTGTTCAGACTTTGGATCTGCCTTGGCCATCCCTCCACCCTGTTAGCCTGTCAAGAACCACTGTTCAAGTGGGTGCTTCATGCAGTGACATTGAACTGACTGACTTCATAAACCATCCGCCCATGTTTATCCCCTTCATGATTCTACTGTAAAAGGTGACATAAATGTGATGTATTTAGCCTGATGATGAATCACTGAAAACGAGCTTGTTCGCTACACAGTATTTTTCATACTTCAGTGTAGTTTAATATATTCGGGCTATAGGTCTGCACACAGCACGCGGCTTATGAAGCTGCAATAGCACTTTCGCTCTCCTTGAAGCAACTCGTACAACATCCGAATTCCCATCTTTGCTGCCTCCAGACAGCGTTTGTCGATGTTAAAATCCTCCGCCATGAACATTCACAAGTCCTTGGTTATTTTTACACTCCCTAACCCCTTGTCCTATCCTATCTTACAAGAGAGCAACAATGTTCATACTGTCTGGTCGTCTCGAGGAGGAAACGCTGTAACCGTACTGTTAACTCCAATCGACGACCATAAAACCTGGACTTTTTCCAAGGTTGAAATGGCCTCACTAAGCTTTGTAAACAGTATTTCTATTACTGATGAGTAGTAAAGAGTTTTGGTTAGTATGACCTGAGAGCCACGTGAGTCTGGTGCTTCGTTTCGAAAGGGGCTGGCTGAAAAGTCTATGGGAATACAAAAGCTGTAATCATCTGTTCAACTTGTATCAACTGAAATCCTTCATTGCTCATCAGTAATTAAAACCAGACCAAATATTGGAATCGTCCATTGTGGTTCCCGTAGCGATAAAGCAATTCATAACCGTAACACGGGATTTTAAATCTGTAGATCAGAACGAAAGGTATGCAATGTCACATTTGGGTCTTCGAGTTTATGAGAATCAGAAAATCGATATACTTTCCGAATGACCTTTGTTAGTACAGTTCTTGGGACAAATGAGGCTGACTCTTGTAGGTGGGCCAGGTCGTACGTGGGAATCGGATGCTGTTCGGTTATTCAAGGGCGGGCGACAGTTGAGATAGAACCGGAATTCGAACCACAGCTGTGTTCAATTGGTAGTCAGCATCGTGATCACTGAGATATTTTGTCATCAAGAGGCTAAAACCACCGCTAAAATAGCAGACCGATAGAGATAGCACACCAGAAGTGTTGCAAACCCTCCTAAACGATACGCTGGTTCGTTCTCGATATAGTGGTATGCTTGATACAAATCGGATTATCGTCCCGGTACTAATTAACACGGAAATCTCGATCCCGAATAATACCGCGACTGTCCCCTGATTTTCCTCCCAAGGCTAGCCAAA
>JTDE01021607.1:8589-38867 GCA_014338405.1 Paragonimus skrjabini miyazakii | reverse complement strand
CATCTTTTTACTTCCTCGGCTTTCATCACGATTTGGTCTGCGTTCCTTCTTTATTTGAATCCATTGACAACTTTAGAAACTTAAACACGAGGAAATTTTCCATAGTTAATGTGACATTAAATGTGTTTTTTGTCAATGTTCGCGTCTTCAGATTGCAGTTCGTCTAGTGAAAGGCTAGTCAGAAAAGAATCTATTATGGCTTTCGTCCGGTCGAAAGAAACATTCCTGATTTTCAGAATCCAGTGATGGGTCACAGATCTGACACTAAGTCGGTACAGTTTTTCGTTAAAAAACATAGTATTGATCGCCACGAGTGTTATCTTTTAAAACCTGGAATTTAATACATATGAGACTGTTCACCTTAGCTCTGTACATAATTCTCGGTTTCCCTAACACCGGTGATATCACCATATTACCAGGTTTTTGCAAACGGAAATCACGGTCGCCAATTTTTTCACGTTCAACACCATAGACGAGCGATGGAATGTGGATATCATCTAACGTCCAACCTTCAATCTTAGATTGGCACATGATACTCTGACCGCATTTTATCAATTGGGGATTCTCATCCGACGAACTGATGGTAGCCCTGATTCATTACCAGATTGACTTCAAGCCCAAACACGCACATTGCCTGCTGATTGGTGCTTTACTGTGACCGTGGGAGTGAGGCACCCAAAATAATCAACTACCCTATTGAACCTTGGAGGCATGCACTTCATTGAGGTTAGCACAATGACTGCTCTCATGTGAATAAGGCACAAAAACATTATGTTTCTCAAGCAGACTGCCCATTTTCGAGAAGAAAGCCAAACAACGGACTAGCCAAGCTTTTACTCTACTGGGATGGATTCAGTACACAAAGAGACCAAGTCTAATAGACGGTACAGTTAAAAAAATGCTTTATTAACCATGCGTTATCTAGAGGGAAAGGTTCGCTAAACATACCGCACTAATCAACCTTAGTAGTTAATGCACGATTGGATTGTCTTCCTAGAACACACCATGTTTAGGCTATCTTGTCGATGATTTTCCATAAAGGATTATTTTACTTCACAAGTACACATCCGTAATCGTTTATGGGTTATTTTAACGTTTCCTCATAGGTAGTTTGATTCAGATGGACAATAATAACAGTTCACCATAAGACTTTCTTCAGAACGGATATACAAGTTCATGGATTACAAGTCAACCAGGTATCAGGTCAGCAAATTACCATGCACAACGTGTATGTCATTTGCCGCAACAGCTCTTAAGCAGCAAGAGATGAATGAATTTTCAGTTGATCCATTTGGAACAAAGATATTGTAGTGACGAACCCTTAAATTTGCCGGATAGTTCAACGGTTCAACCACATGGTGGGAATAGTTGAACCATATAAACATTCAACTCGAAACACAGGTTATAAAGTACACTTTTAAAACCGGGCTTGTAAACCCATCCTGCAAATAGTACATTATCTGAGCATCCAAACGTTCAACTGTTACGTTCAGCGTTCCTGCAAGTGGCTATCTAACGCAGTTTTATATTTTAAATCAGAAGACCTAGTTATTTGCACATAAAATCCTTATAAAGAACCAGCGACTCGTTAACTCTACAGTTGGACATAGTCAGTGGATTCATTGTGACCAAAATATGATGTTGCATATCTGGTAGCGGTTTTGGGGGACAAGGTTAGACAGACAACCACACAGCAAATCGATGGACGAACAAATAGACAGACAGCCAGGCTGACCATCGAATCGATCAAGGCTGCTGTGCGCACAGATCTCTATGCCGTGAGCGAAAATGCAAGTGAATCAATCGATTACCAAGGTGAAACACGCAGATCAAAACTTGCATGAAACGATGATCAAGTGGGTTCTGAGAAATTGCACCATCGGCCTGGTTGCGTTTGTGCGCACATATGAGAGTGTGTGTGCAACTTTGGCTGACCTGCGTTAGTGTACAGGTACACTGATTATCACTTAACCGACAGTTTACGGTAGACCATTTCTCATCAAAAAA
This sequence comes from Paragonimus skrjabini miyazakii, assembly GCA_014338405.1. Lineage (NCBI taxonomy): Eukaryota > Metazoa > Platyhelminthes > Trematoda > Plagiorchiida > Troglotrematidae > Paragonimus > Paragonimus skrjabini miyazakii. The sequence continues at coordinate 36,860 of JTDE01021607.1, read as the reverse complement.
ATCACCCAAAGAGATTACTAGAACGCGTTGCGTAACATACTGACGCAAACCGCAGCATTCGTGAGGTTCACTGTCGAAGGTATTCTAGTTCCACTTCAAATAAATCAGGCGCGCACAAATATTCTGATTCGCCTATCGATTATTTCAGACAAAATGATGCAATATTATTTGCTGTACTGTTTTTATGATATCAATGACTTCGGATTATAAATAAAATATCAGAACTCCCAATGGGCTCCTTCTTATAAATTCAACATCTGTTAATCGATGTTCGCGTCAGCTTTTAGTATCCCAAAGTTTCTTCTAAATGTAAACGAGCGGACTTTATAAGTCTTTCATTTTCTGTGGGGATAAAAGGCACCCACAAGAATATACAGCCTTATTCTTATAAATCACCAATAAACTTTGATGATCCTTCAAGTAAGGACAGACTATGCTTATATACTAACCGAGCAACGACATAGCAAGCTACCCTCCAATACTAGCACATAGTGTAGCAGATGTGATAAGTTAGGATGTCCAGTGGTCAAATCTCTCTGCTCCTGTTATCCTCTGCTACTTTGGTAGTAAAAAGCTTTACATGTGTTCTAATTATGTACCCATGAGTAGTTGACCAAATAAGTAAACATACGCCCCCGTAAACTTGATCAAAGTGATTACTGACTTCTGCGTCGTTTGCTTATGTGCGTAAAATTGGTGTCCGCCTAGTAGCCCATGAGAACAGTTGCAAGAAACAACGTTTTAGATAAAACTTATATTTAGATTCGAATTCTTCTTTCTAGTCTCGCCAAAAACAAAAAAGTATTTACATCCGTACTTTGCTTCCAAATGTACTAGAGAGAGTTCCGCTTCATTTCTGAATAACTATATATCCTTAATCTATTGTTTCCTCTTCATAACCTGAAGTTTATCATTCACATTGTGTTGTTTCGTTATTCGAAGCACTCGTCGAAGAGATGCTCCAAAAGTGTACGGAAAATCCGCCGATTAATGCGACTTCATCGATGCTCATATTTTGGAAATTAAGCGAACTTTTGCCAGTCCCGAGTAGAGCATACTTACAATGAGATAACGAAAAAAAAACAACCAATAATCGAGAGTTTTACTGTAGCTATCGATGTACGCTGATTAGATGAGTGCATTAGTCCCATGTATTAAATATACACACCTTGTAGTAGACGAGGTCCAGCGTTTGATAATCACGAGTTGTAAAAGCACATTGGTGACAGTGGGTAGATAGGAAGCAGCAAAGAACCTGTAATTCATGTGATAGAAGCGAAGCGCAACCCATCCTCACAACAACAGTTTCTCTTGTATCGTGTGTAATCAAGCGTTCCCATGGTCCTTTCAGTATGTGGATGTTTGTCTCTTTTCTGCTGTTTGATGTGTAACCAGATTGAATTGACTATAATGAACATTTTACTGTTCGCCTGTCAGCGGTCTGTTTCCAACATAACCAAAACTGAAAATAAAAACGTTGTGCCACATACTCGATCAATCATAGTTTACAAGGCAGGCATGATCCCGAAACATGTCTGCAATGAAATATACGGAGTAAAACACATATTAACATGATGAATATTATCCAAGTTAACTTTGTGTTAACTAGGGAGGGAGCATTATAATGAACAAGTGGTCACAATCAGCACAAATTGCTACCCCAACTGGTTTGTGTTATGGCCGATCGGCAAGAAGCTAATGAGCCACGCATCAGTTACAGTAATCGTTTCGTCGCATGCGATACTCACAAGACACATGACCATTGCAGATGAATATTCCGATAAGTGATAAAAGAGATGTCGGTTTGAGCATTACCAAGACTTGTCACGCGATGGGTGAAAACAAGAATAAAACCGCCCGCGGAGTGTAGACTGAGGATTGAATGTTCATAACTGACCTGGTTTTAATTCAACTTGCATACAAACGAAAATGTGTATCAATTTCAGGGCATGCACGAACACTACTTATAGTGTTATGTAGTAAACGCACCCAAATATATCCTCAAGGTGCGTTTACCACCGGCCAGTTTACGAGTCACCGTTCCTTCACGCTTTACCCGCACCTACCATTTAGGCTGTAATCGCAGTAAAACTTTTCTGTAAATACTCGTTGAACTCTCCAAAACTGTGGTAAAGCAGCAGTGAACAAACTGCCCACAGTGTTAGCTGAATGACAAAATGGCATTGTTTCCTTGCAGACAGTCCAAAGCGCAATAACCCAAATCGTTTAATAACGGCTATCAATGGACTGCTCTGTAGGTAATCGCACAAGTCAGAATGAATTTGGACAGCATTTTGTAGTATATTATCAACTTTCCGGAGACTAAACGTAACAAACTAATAAATAACTTACAGTTACAAAATAAAATATAAACCTGACAAATAAAATACTACACTGGTATTCAGAAACTTGGCACTTGAAAGAAATCCTATTTCAAACAGTATGTCAGAGAGGTTTAAACTGAATCGGTAAACTAAGTTTAACCAAGTAACAATATAAAAATAAATAGACAACAGTTTTTACTTGGCTTGGATGTCATTCGTATTGTCCTCGAATTCAACTTGCATGAGAGTATATATAATGAAATACCTATGACGAACAATTTGGAGTTATTACTAATCTACTATCTCATAAGAAGTGTATTTTTCAATATGACTTCGTGATGTCCAGAAAACTGGTGGTCTAATAGATAGGGTTGGTAGCTCGTACCGACATTATTCCAAAAATGCCAACCGACGCATCCAAAAAATGACTCTGTAATTTACGAAAACCTAGCTTCGAGACAAGATCTGTGATATCATTTATAAACTTATATTGTTTGCCATCAAGTCAATATACTGGAAACAGCTTTGCTCTTGTTTTTCTTAATAAACGGAGATGACGTGTTCCTAATTCGAGCAGGAGACTTTAGTGGCGATGGTCAAGCGCATGTCTACAGACACATGAACAACGTTCGTGATGGTACAATCAACATAACTGGAGTGTGATTCGTTAGTAGCCCACTGAACTTTTGTTTACTCTTTGTGTGCGCAAATTTTTAATCGTTTGTTCTTATTTATTTTTCACACATACAAGTCGTTTGGGATATGATGCATGAGTATTTTTAATTCTGGCAAATCGATAAGCTGAGCACTGTGCTCCCCTGAACCAGATATGTTGAAATAACACGAAAATCGATTGGCTAACAGTTGTGTTAATGTTTCTGTTTATATTTCAACTGTACGCATTCAGTTTCGATGTGATATGTCAGAAAATTTAGTTTGTATGCCGTAATTTACTGTACTGCCGAATAATTATGTTTTTTTTCAGGCGGCTTTTAATATTCGTTACACAGCCACTGTCTCACTGGCGTACGCTAATAGGCCGAGCTTGAGATCGGTAATCTCTTTTAACACGACGATACACTTTGCAGTATATTTGATCTAAAATTACTTCAGAAGAATGGCGAAGCGAACAAGCTTGTTTTCGGTTATTCATCATCAGGCTAATTACATAACATTTATGTGAAACAGAGTTGTCAGGGCGAAACGAGCAAAAATATGTAGCAAGTTCAAGTGAGATCAGACACGTCATAGGGACACACGGAGACAACGTTTTGATACGATTACATCAAAATTATGACGCAACCGGAACCATGGCGCTTCGATCAGTTGTTGTGTGGGTGGTTGGCCATGGTTACTTAACACCTGAACAAAGTGCTTTTTTGCACACAAGGGTGGATTATTCAGTAAAAATCCAATTGCTACAGCTGTGACCAAAATTCCGCATATGACAGCTTTTGAGTGACGAGCGTTGACACGGCAAATCGGACGAAACGAGGAGTCCAGGTTGATAGTATGATGTGTATCAACGTATTGTGCAACAATTGCGCTGGTAATTGTCTTGGTGACTCCGCTACTGATTCAGGCTGGATGATACTCACGGATACCTTCAGATAAGTGCGTGGCAGTGCGACCCACGTAACTAGTAAATGAGTATACACAAGAAGAAGCCGCGGAAACCGGCACTGTATCCTTTAACCGTAAATACAAGGCTGGAATAAAGTTGAAACAAACGCGTAATTTGGTAGCATGAAATGTTCTATTGGGAACAATGTTGTTGCCTAGTGACTGTGTCAGCAAGCGTATCCCGTCCGAATGATAATGAAAGAAATACTGCCTTATTTTCCGTTAAGGTTATCTTACCCTGTTTCTACCGAGGTTGTACAGTCGTCTAAAAACGCTGTGGGTAGCCATTTTGGAAAAACAGTGTGCGTAGGACCAATAGTTCATCAGAGACCGTATCCTGTGTACACATCCTCATGCCAGTTATAAGATTTCTTTTCTGCCTGAGAGGGACAGAGCTGTTGAAGTGGACTTATTGCCCCTTCCAGGTCTCTTTCTTATATTTTTTTTATGTTGAACCGATTCATGAGCAGGTCGCCGGATGTTAACTGTAATTTTTTCCCAGCTGATCTTTTCAAGCATGCACTTTCTAGTTCGTTTTGAATCAGCTATCATTTCTGACGCTTTCAGGGCAATGCATACTAATGCTCAAGTAGTGAGAAATAAATCAGGAGGCGGGCCGACGAAGTGCTGGAACTAACAGAATGTGTTCCGGGTTCACAGGATTCTAGAGACTACGTCAGAATCCGTTCCTTCCGAACCGACCCGTTCTCTGTTTGGTTTAGTTTTGTTAGGATAGAAAAACCACACGTTTAAAGCACGATGGAATTGTTGAAGCTATCAGAGCATCCCAAAATAAGACTAACCAAAACACTGTACCAAGCAAAACAGAATTTAACAGGGGAATTTTACTCCTTCGGATAACACTTTTACCAAGTTTGTTAATCCTATCACTTTCGAAATTTGAAAAAGAAGATACTTTCCCTATTGTGACTTTTTGTTAAGTAATTCTACGTCTGCTGACATGTTTGACGGCAAATTAACTGGCTTACTGTTGATAAAACAAATTGTACTGAATCATACGATTATCCGACAGCGGTAACATGTCTCCACTTTGTGATCAATGTATTGCTCAGTATTTTCAGATTTGTTGTACACGGTGCGTCGCTCATTTAAATGTTCCGATTGGGTGAGTAATTACATCACAAACTAGAGGGTCTCTTGTTCTTTAAACACTCAGAAGTCTGAATTTTTCTGACTACAAAAGAAATCAACTTTTCAATTTTCTCAACGGAGGCAATTGGTACCATAGGTTTTGGTAACACTACCCTCACTTCGTTGCAGTACGCGTAAATAATCTGCGGTCGTTTATTTAGTTAAGTATTTGAATAAATGCACTTCGCACTCTTCTTCAAAATATACACACTAGTCCCCAGTCCTTGAAGATTTTATTTCAGTTGCCTATCTAATCGTTTTTAAATGTGTGTTGATGCTAAAATACTCCTATTAGTTTAAAAGTAAGTAACTACTTCAAAAAAAGTTCAGAGTATTTAGTAAATTGTGTGGCTCAATATGTTAAGGAATTTTTGTAGTTTTACTCTGTTCAAATTTGAATACTAACCAAGTCTGCTCATAACCTCAAAATACTAGGGATAAACTCTCCTGCTGACATGCAGTGTTGAATGTTTGCTCTCATTACAGTTTGAAAATAATGCGTAGTATTTCCAAGACCACGAACTTAACCTTGTCCTGCATAGACGTGACATCTTCTTGTTGGCTGCTGTATTTTTTATCACAAACTAGGTATTAGCGACTCATAGCATCAGACTAATGTACAAACAAACCCTTAGATAGCTTAAATATTTCCGGAATAGATCCAGCACATTCTTTCTCGAGAACTCTAAACACGACGACCGCATTTTAAAAATCATAATCTAGCCAGTAAGGCCACACTGATGAGAACACATACATACTGCATCTGCATACGTCGTGATTCAAATGGCTGAAGGTCTGAACCAAACACGAGGCGTTGATGGATCCATATCAAATGTGGATACACATGGTAATGTACACTCGCACTGGACAAGCATGCCCGGTTCCACTCACTGTTGGAAAACAGATGAACGAACGTTGGAACAATTGTAACAACTTAACGGTGTACGATGACATGAAACTAGAAACAATGTGCCAATGATGGGCTGTTCGCAAAAGGACTAGCAATTAATTAACAATTCTGACGCACTGCTAAACCCAGTTACTACTAGTTACAAAGCGGTGACCACATTTTTAATAACGGTGAAAATGACCAACTTAGATTATGACAGCCTGCATTGGTTTTTGTTGAAGTGAGGTAATAGAAAAGTTCAACCAACTGGGAGATATTAATGACACAAAAATCAACTAGAATTTCAAATTTGCTTTATGTATTGGTCTTCAACTATGAGCACCACATTTGCTGACTGAAAATTTCTCGTGATAAACACAGCATTAGTAGGATTGTGAAGTGATCGGGAAGTTATCAGGAGATAACTTTCAGTTTAACGCCGCTCAGATCTTTCTGTTCTTGTTTGTGTACATTATGTAGAGAAAACTGTTATACTGTAAGTTAGTCTTGTAGTAAGCGGTTTTAGGAAAGTGATATGCTGCAGGCCTACTTGAACTACTAAACTTGGTTCCCGCGGGCAATCTACTACATTCCGATCAATTAAAACACTAATTTTGTTTGCACTTCCTTGGTTCTGAATGAATCGTCTACAAAGGCCCTCATACAAATCGTCTGAAACTTTAGATCGAATTTAAGAAATAGGCATATTGAGGTCCTGTTCTTTCTTTACCCTGTCAAGAAAAATAGCACCAGTTTTCCTTAAGTCAGTTTTAGTCAACAGTAGTGTATGCCTCTTTTTAACGGAACCATAGAGGCTTACGTGATTATCGTTTACTGACCCCATCCAAGAAAATAAATACGTACACCGAAATGATCTTCAAAGTTCAACAGACTTCAATATTCTTTCATTTTACTTAGTGCGACAAATTGCCCACGATCCCGAGAATAGTATTTAGCACATCATACCGTCCTTCAGACATTCGATTTTAACATCACGTGTATGTGTGTGTTCGGTTATCTGTGGTATGAGACTTATTGTCAGTTGGTCTTTTTTATAACCGTACTCACGTTCTCATAGCGATTGCTAGTTCTGTTGGACAGACTTATCCACCAATCATTTTACTGAACCACAGTCTTTGTCTGTGATTGGCGTAGATCGTTTTTACTCACTGTATCCATTGTTCTCACTTTCTTTCACGATCACAACATCCCGATCAACAATGGCAACATTCCAGATGCTGAGTCTTGTTTGGATTATTTGAAACGACGGGAAGTATTTTTGTACAAAATGATGAATGATCCTAGTCATAAAGCGATGCTCTACTTCTTGGAAGTGCTAATGAATTCCGACGCACCCGTGACAGTGGAACAGTTAGCCGCCCGTTTCGCCCATAAATCCTTTAGTCAAGAAATGCGTGAAGCATGTGGAGGTGGAAGCTCAGAAGGTTTACGTGAATTTCTCTTGCGATATCCTTCGTTGTTCAACGTTCGTGCTAACGGTCAGGTTACTTCTGTGGCGATCGAACTACCAGGTTTGGAGGGACTGTCTGAGGAACTACCTGACGTGGATATCAGCTGTTACGGTCTTTCTACACGATGTCCATCCCTCTCAAATAATAGCACACAATCCAGTAACCACGCTTTAAATTCCGAAGTACTTAAGCTGAACGCGGGTAAGATCATTCAGCGTCGAAGCGCAGTGAGTAACAAAACCGCAGAAGGTAGTGAGAAGTATAAACAGAAGAGCTCAAGTTCACTTTCACTCACATCAATTCCCTCTAATGCTTCCAGCTCTTCCGAATCTGGGACTTCGTTTAACCGGCCAAGTGCTAACGAACAAGCTAGCAGTTGCAACCATAATTCGGTTAAATCTAACCCCACCAACCTTCATCGCCGTGGATCAAATCCAAGCATGTCCTCTTGGAGCAAACCTGGGATCTACCAACCTCCACCACTCCGTGAACAGAATAGAATGATTTGTGATATTTGTCCATCTCAAGCCCAGTTTTGTGAGCACACAAACGGACCAGTTTGCGCTACAGTATCCAGCACAGCATGTGTGCATTGTCCGTTGTATGATTTGACTTGCCATCATCATCATCAACATCATCATCATCACCACTGCACTTTGGCTCATCATCACCATGTGACTGCATCACATTGCTTGTGCCCTCCCAGTGGTTCACATTGCCACGCGTGCCATTCGGCAGTAAGCCAAAACAGCAGCGCCATTCGGTCTGGCACTTCGTGGGCTCCAAATTATTGTGCACTGCCTCCTATCGACAAATTAGTATTGGAAACAGAGGCTGTTCGTTTTTTCCAACAAAGGTTACTTAAGAGAGAAGAACGTTGGGTTCCAATCAAAAGCCTAGCAGGACATTTATCACAAGCTACGCCAGAGGTACGGTCGGTGGTAGGACCACAATTGGAATTTCGAAATTTTTTGTTGAAACATTCGCATGTGTTCGAAGTTCAGGGAGAACTAGTCAGTGTCAAAGATCCGTTCGGAAATATATTTCCTCAGCGAAGACCTCGTGAACGATTCTCTTCTATCCACACCAGTTTTTCAACCACAAACTTATCCCTCAATACAGTCAGCGCAAACAGTGGCAACAGCGGGCCAATAAGAAACATAGGAACCGAACGTGTACCCCGTCCAAAATCCCTCATCCTTTCGGGAACCCATCCTCTTCTTCCGTCACCATTCGTCACCTCAGCGAGTTTTGGCAACCGACGTAATCCCGACAGCCAAAGGCGATCCACACACTTCGCGGACAATTTTGTCACAGCCTGTTATCCAGCATCCGGTGCTGCAAGCCACTCCGGAAGCGCCAGTTCTGCGCCAAACACCCCCACAGGACATCAAATGACCTTGGCCAACCAACGTCATTTAAGCAGTAAAACCGCCTCTAAAGTCGATTCGACGTTCTTCTCACAGTCTTCTGTTGGCACTGCGATCAGTTCCTCTACAGAACTTGATTTACCTAACAAATTGAATACAAGTACTTCAGTGGTACCAACCACAAACAGTATTAGCATAAGCATGTCAGCTAACGAGTACAGAGCAATTATGTTTCTGCGCAAAGTATTGGAAAAACGTGGTGGTGCTCCGGGACAGATGGGCCTGGCAACAAACGAATTGATGCATATTTTATCTGAAAAAGCTCCAGAGACAGTTCAGTCTACCATTGGTTGGACCAAGGTAGAGTTAGAAGAATTTCTTAGTCAACATCGAATCTTTTTTGATCTCTGTCCCACGCAAACTGCTCAGGAAATGACGGTCATCCCTGGGCCGACTGAAATCGGGCGCTTGGTAAAAAATAAGAAACTGGAGAAAATGATCAATATTATCATTACGGGTACGAAACCTGCGGAGGCGAATGCAAGAACATTGACAAACAGATGTGGTCGGATATTTCACGTGGCAAAGCTGTGGGGAATTATTGACCTGGGGCGACATGAACATGTTTTCTTTGACAAATCAATATTCAAACATGTGGACGACCTACAGAAATATTTCAAGGTGAGTAGTATATTAATGAATCATAAATATCCTTGTTGACATTTTCGTGCATCTCTTTTTTTAATGGGACAACTCTGATTTGTACACATGTTTGAAAAAAAGCATTCAAGTAGGACACAAGGTCTGTCTTTTCAGTTTGATCATAAAGCTGGCTGTAGAACAATAAATATGAAACTTAGCAAACAGAATATGTTAGAAAATCGATCGACAGTGGTTACTGACTGCTTGTCTATCAACATTCAGGCAATCGGTGTTTCAAAATTTGCGGTTGCTTGGCTGTGGGCCAGGAAAATTTAAGTAACAGCATAGCGTTTTCTGTGCTAGGGATCAGGGATGCACAAGTGGTTAGTGATGTCTTCGGCAAAATTTGGAAAAATAACCTTGTAACTACTGGTCTACACTCAATCCATGCCAGGTTGTCTTACTAGCAATGATTGTTGATTTCACATTTCTATATTGTACATAGCCTAATGATGTTATTTGTTTTCCTGATTATGATGAGCATCTCAGAACAATTTATATTTATATAATGTCACAATTGGTGTTCAAGAAAACATTTCCCTCAATTACTTTTTGACGATATCATGTACTGAGTTAAAACATTACACAAACTCCTGTAGATATGTTTAGATCCCCATTAAGTACTTCACAGGCGAGTTTTTTAGTATGTCATGGAGGGATGCAACAAAACAGACCCACCTTCATGGGTTTTATCCCAAGTTCTGCGGAAACACAGGAATTACTGTTGATAATTTCTGTTGAGCTATTGCACCTATCAGCCTATCAGGATAAAATGAGCTTGAATGAGCATTCTGCCGTCTGCCTTCAGATTATCAAGACTTCAACAAAGATTTAGATGTGCTTAGGAGGGTTGTACTAGCCAGTTGTCAAACCACTCACGAACAAACTGATAAACATCAGTTTTGACACCGGAAGCTTGAACCAACAACATGTGAGTAAATGCCAGATTAGTAATTTAAACACTTATCTGCAACGGAGTGCGTGATGTTGATAAGGCTCATATAGACAGAAACAGGTGTGTTTCAATCTTTCTATGGTTACTGGAGCCAAATATTTGCATAGAAAAATGTCTTTTCTATTGGCGAAATCAGAAATTCTGTAAATTTGATCATTTCATTCCTGGTTGCATCCGCCTGATTTGACCAACTAACGTAACGACCCATTCACCTCACAGTAGAATGCAGATGACGTCAGCCAAATGCAGGTGGTACAATCTATGTAAAATAATTGGTTCGCTTTTGATACTATTCCATGATAGGCGCAAAGGATGTTTACAGCTACACTTCCTAAAATGTTTCAACCATATGAAATGTTACCATTGTTGTCGGTTTAGGTAAGGTTGAAGACGGTGAACAGATTTTTAATTAGAACGTCCATAATTGTTCTTAGGAGCTATAACGTTCCTCCTTTATATACTCGTCAATGCATCCTGCGACAGTTATCAAAACACAATTACGGTGAAAGAATATAACACGGTAAAATTTATCATTGTCTAAACAACTCCACAGAAACTGCGAATGATTTGACAGTAAAATCTTCGCGTTCATTATTCGTCCGGCTAACTAAGCTCACTTCCGCACTCTAAAGCCTTACCATGGCAAAGATCGGAAGCTTAAAACCAGGAGTAATAAAGGTTTCAAAGCATGCTTCATGTAGTGAGTTACAACAGAACCAACTGTAACATTAGGGTTATAAACTTGAAAGAGACTTTAGTGCGACAGTACAGTAGCCGAATATTGACGGAAACGTCCAACAACATTGGAATTATAGTGAACGCCAAAACAGATGAGCGTTATTTCGAACGTACTTATTTAAACGGTGTGATTTGAAATACTCTCTAACACAACATGGAATGATGCTGCGTTGCACTAACTTCCATGTCAATGGATTCTTTCAAAAGATAAGATGACCCGGCACAGTGATGGCAAAAAGTTAACTCTTACCCTGATGAGGAATTTGGAAATTCAGGGTTGTCGGCGGCAATTTCAGTATGTCGTTGGCCGTGGCGGAGAGAGATAAGATGAAGCAATACAGTTATTGCCAAGTTTTCAGCTACATATAGAAAATTACCAGGACTTTTCCGGAGATCGCACGTTCACAGCAGACAACGTCTGAAGAAACCTTTGAGTAAGAATCACACCTTCAAGAATGCGGGGAGTTGGAAACTGCTTAACTCAAATCGTTTTGAAATTATGAAGTGCCAATCAGAAAAAACGTGTTTTCCATCTACTCATGTCGACTTAATGAACTCATGTTTTAGAACAGTCAAGGATCCCGTTTTCTTTGGCGTAAAAGTGAACTAATGCGCCGCTGGCTCTGAAAATCAACCTCTCAGTGGTCTACACCTTTTAGAAAATGATTTGCTTTTTTTTATTTAGTGCAATTACTGTAGAATACATTTTTATAAACAGGTATATTTGTGCAAATGCCTTCGGATTGTTCTGAAACACAGTATTCCAAATTTTAAATCAAGTGCTCAAAAGTGACCTTCGATAACAAACAAAATGTCTTCCGCAACGATGTTTCGTTCTTACCTCAGCAGTTTCGTTTACCAGTTACTATTGCAAGCAAACCATTGCTATTTCATATTCTACACTACTACAATGTTTGAAACCCAACTAACCAGCGCAGAACATGAGCGTGATAGGCTTTTACATGTGTATGGTGAAATCACCCATGGTAAATATATTGGTAAATTGCACCTAATAAAGGTAAATATCGTTACGTATTTCCTGTGCAATAAAATGAAACAGATTCGATGTTAGTTCAGTTTGTTTGTACATTTTTGCAAAATCTATCACATCAGCATAAAACAATAACTAAACTTGTGTCCATGACAGCCTACAATTTTGACAGATTCAACGCAGTACGTCCAACTACATTGTTGCAGCACACTATCAACCACCAAAAGCAATTTTGCATTTTTCTGCTGAAGATAAAACCGTTGGCAAATTGATACCAACGAAAGAATATTTAAAAACAGTGTAAAAGTATTCAGCTTGATTAGTCTGTTTCAGACTTCTGCATTTATAAAGCGAATTTTGGTGTGTTTCTGGTTGTTATCGCTTTGGTAGTAACGGTGATAATGATCTGCTTACCATTGCATTGAGACATAATTCGAAATTACATTTGGGTTTAATAGTACCTTATTCACCACGGAACTCAGAGCGGCCCCATTGCTCAATTGTTCGAATTTCCATCATGAGTTGTCGTCGAGGAGTTACAATCTAGCTGTTTGGCGCCAGACCAGCTGCAGGCTCTAATGTCAGGTTTCAATACTGATCTTCTTCTGGTTTCTCACTTGGCCTTTCCTTTCTATAACATTCTTTACATGGTAACGGGGTCAGTTGTTCAAAATTGAGGAACAGTCACCTCACACTCTAGCGTCTGTAGGTCCAGGAACCTAGTTTATCAAATCTGTCAGACATATAACTCTGATAAGTTCATGGTCAAATCTGTTCATCCATTTTCACTATCAACCGGGATTAAGGTGCCCGGCAAGGATATGTACTACTGACGAGCTCTAAAATGATTGAAACTCGAGTCTAGCGCTTCTTTTCGAAAGGGGCCGACTAGAAAGTTTATGGAAATGCGACAGCTACGATCAATTGTGGGCGATGTTTAATTTATATGAAGACTACAATCTCTAACTACTCATCGGTAAATGTAAAAATAGTTCAACTGAAAGCAGCTCAATGCTTAACTGTATGAGAAAGATTCATACAAAGTATGTCTCATTGAGGAGTCCAACTTCGCTTTTTGGTTGAATGACAGATACAGGCGGGTAGGAATCACGACAGTGAAATCGCTTGTGCAAAAAAATTACGTACAAATAGAATGAAATTCGTCAAAAATTCACTGTTTGCATGATACAAACTTAATCATATCGTGTAAGCCGAATACCTACAATGAGAGTTCGAGAAACAACTCAATGTATCCTCTTTTTTAAATAGAAACAGATATTTCTGATAAGGAGTTAACTAGATAACTATTGTTAACCCTCCAGTATTGGAGGCACAATTTGAAAACCTAAAGTCCGGACTAATAGATGGATTAATATTTCTAATAATCACCACCATGATAGAGTTTCTTGCTCTTGCTCTAGGCGAGCTAGCTGAGAAGCTCACATTGATTCGTAGGTGACGATTAATTGTGTCTGATATTTAACCTGCAACCACAAAATCACTTAACATACGGTCACCAACCCAGCGACAGTTTGCATACGCATTAGGCGGAAATGCAAACTAGAGAGGTTTAAGCCAGCACATTAAGGTGCGTTTGACTTGAATAACAACTGTATAGACAGTTACTCCTAACGAAATTTGATTCTTAGTCTGGTTGTTTACCTCCATGTAAAGGTTAAATTATATTGCAAGCTAAGAAGTACATTCATCTCACCAGATGGAAAGATGGAACTTTGCATAGTAAATAGAAAAAAACTCAATCCGCTGTCTTATGATTAACGATTCAAATGTATTCAGCACGGTCACGTTTATACCGATGCGAATCAATAGCAAATGTGAGTTTCCGGCAAAACCCAAAGATCAGTACACACCCCTTGAAGAGTACTTAGCACGAAGTTAGCCCTGTATCAAGTTCCTGTGGGCGTTCACAACTTCACTAATAATGTAACCCTGAAAATCTATAAATCTATGTAGCAAACGGTCCGGTAAATCGATAATACTTTTGTTAACCTAACGAGTAACCAACTCGTACACTAGGCTTCTGAGCAACTCTTGGCACACATTTTCACTGTGCATTATCATAACAGCTGCTACCAGTTGAACAATACGTCAGAATCTTAACCACTTTCGTGTGTAGCAAATCACACGACGAATTTCAAGCTGCTGTCTGGACTATGTCCCTAGTTCGTACGCTGTTAGATTTTCCACCCCGTTTTCACCCGTTTTGGACAGAAACAGCTGATAAGAAGCAAACGTTAAGAAATTTGTCCTTGCTGGAGTGTGTTGGTCAGATATTAAAATGGTATTCAATTAGGTGAATTGAGTCGTGATAGTAGCAGATTACAAGCACTCAACAAGTGTTGAATCTAGCTCAAAAAAGCTAACTGCAGAGTAAAAGTTCCAAAATATCACTGTACGCCTTTTTAGAATCCACAATCGTTCAAACTTAAAAATTAAACCAGGAAGTTTTAGTCAACTTTAATTTTGATATAAACCTTTACTGGCTAAATCCCTTTGACAGACATGGTTGTGCTTTCTGCATGAGAGTCCTGCATGGAGTCCTCCTAAAGCTAGAGAGAAGCAGAATGAAGGCGCATTTTCTAATACAAGAGGACAATTTCAATTTCATATGCATAGGGCAGCATATGGCCCGCGTAACTTACTTTACATTAGACACGACGGAATCATCACACGTAAATATGTTGTGGCAGTCTTATGAACAACCATCAAGTTGCTTGATCATCCCCAGAGGAATCAGTAACCACCTTGTTAATTCCAACAGCTGGCCACATTTCTGAGACTCCGCATTAACTCGAAACTACAGACTTTTTCGTCGAGGTATGCTTTGACCACGTGCTAGTAGTCAGAAGATTTTGGCTGACATGTTAAACACAATTTTTAAGTCGGCTTTCCTAAATGGCTGAACTTTACTTTGCATTGTCTGAAAAAATGTGTTCTTCGAGTAACATATAAGCGCATCAATCCGTTTCTTCAAAGCTGTTCGCTAAGCTGAATTTAACTCATTTAGCTTTGGAACTTTTGTACTTTCAACTTATTGAAAAGGTCCTGACAGCAAGATACTTAATGGGGGTAAATATGGCAGCTACTGACTCCCTTATGGAGATTGGTGAACAGTCTGAGCCTTACTCATAAACGAACTGATTTTGTGACTTCGTGGCTTAAATATCAAGGTGCGTATGGTTTAGAAACACGCAGCTCACATCGATCGATTAAATTCAGTCAAGACAGCTATTTTCTCAAACGACTGTTGAACAATTTACAACTAATCAGCCCTTGTAAAACCTGTCAGTTCTTTTGTAACGTATTTGCAAGAGTCATGAATTAAATCGGTTCTTCACTATTCTGTCCAAAATCAACAGTTTTTAGAGAATTTATATATATTTGTATATATTTTGTCTATATACATGTTACATATTTTCATCCTAAAAGGTGTCACAAAAAAGCCCAGTTTGCAACACGTCTTTCAGTTGATGTAAGAGAGTTCGTAATCTGCACCATCTGAAACGGTGCAATCATGAAATTCTTGGGTTCAGATTTCTGGAATTATTGATTGATGGACAAAATTATACCCCATGGTCGTTCATCATATACAAAGAGTCTGATAATGAAAATCGAATCTATGGAATTAACCGACATTCATATGAAATTCTTACAATATCCACAGGGTTGGCAAAATTAAAAAAACCATTGGATCTGTTTTCTTTACGTTTATTTAGAACGAAGTAGTTTTTTACGTTTTACTTGGAACTGTAGAGGAGGCAGTACAACTATCACTTTGTTCTAAACAGCAATATTTCATTCCTGTTAGGAATAAATCCGATCTAATTGCCCCAATGCCAAGATTGTTTTATGTCACATTGATCGATTACCATCACAACCTCACTAGATACGCATTCAGTTATTGATTTGAGGTGGAATTTTTACGTTGTCTTGATTAGTTTCCGGTATGGCATAGTGGCACACTAGAAATTTACTGGCATTTACTTCAATTCTCAAATTCCACGAGGTGAACACATTTCTGTAGTCAAAAAGAGTGAATGACCTCGATGTGAAGTTGTATCGACACCAACTTCAGATTGTTATAAGTGCATATTTGAAGTTTTTGTGCAACCAACCGCTTGCATGATACGACAAAAAATGTTCGGAAAAAAAATGAAGAAATAACGTAACTACACACAAATAGAATATTGTGAAAATGACAAAATAAAAACTGGAGTGAATAGAAGGAATTTTACTATTCGTCTATGAACGTATTGATTGTTATCGGAATGGTTTTGATAGTTCACGAGGATGAAGTTGAAATATTGCATGACTCAATTCCTTGGATGTAAACCCGACACCGTTTTTATCTTCTAAACTCTGCTAATTTGACCCTTCGAATTTTACTGCAAGAAGTGCTTTGCTAAAGAATACGATTAAATTTAAGAAGCTGTTCTCTTCAACAATTTCATCAGTGCAGAAGAAGAACATATTTTGCAATGTGTTAACGTTTAATCTATTTTTTTCCGGTCGTAAGCGTAAACAGGCAAGTTTTATACGACTGACAAACAAAAATAGAAAACGAATGGATACGCATACATTCATACCACATATTATGTCTTCACCACCACGGCAACCCTATGAGTTGCTTCAACCACTTTTGTGCACATAGCGCCGGCTGATAAGTTCTAAGTAACATAACTCCGCCAAGGGCCAGCAGCTTCGGATTCTGAGTGGATAACAATATTTTGAATTATCCAAGTAGGTCAGCTTGGTGACCTGTTATCATGAGGTGTCTAGCAATGGATGCTGAGTGATTTCGAGCAACTGATTCACCGATTTCAGATTGTTATCGTCAGTTGTTTCAACCACTTCGTGACGTGTTCTGCCACTCGCTGAGATGGCTGTCGATCTGTTCCGCCTATGAAAACTTCACCGCAATTGCAATTGAACCGAGAGACAACGTGGGAGATAGAATAATTAGATAAGTAACACTAGTTAAACAGTCACGTTCAGAATTATGTATAACTGTTCCTTTGGTGGTTTGCACCAAGCGTAATTGGGCAGCCGCATACGTACGTGATAGGGCAGAATTCAATTTATGCCTGACATCGTTCGTCAAATGGTCTCCTTTGAATTGCAGAAATAGAAATATATCTTTGAGCTGTTTTCACTGGCTCACCGCACTTGCTTATCATGTTATGAATGTCTATGGGTTTTTTAGGCCTTCCATTTACCAGTAACCTTTTTCTCAGCTTTCTTGTTCCATCTGCAGCTTATCAGGGATGCAAATACGTCTGGCCTTACGAAGTAGGTTTTTGATCAAACCACACTTGTATTAAACCGGTCATACCTGCAGAATTGAAGGTGTTATCCGTCCCATGTTGCTTCACGGTGGACCCATCGCTGTTATGTTCCATCCTCATGCCTGATGATGAGTACATCTAAGAAAACTAAATTCTCGTTTGTTTTGGCTTCGTGAGACTGCTGTGTAAAAATTTGCATGTTATACGTTTGCGACTGTTGAGAATAAACGAAATGTTGGGATATGGCAGCAGATTTCGTCTTCTCGCAGAGACGGATAAATTCTCTGAGTAGAAGTCGAAAGCAAGCAAACGCAATGTCGTCGAGGCAGTAATTAGGCTTGAACAGAACATCACTGAATCGTTTTAAACTCATAATGAACGTACAACAAATGATGTTTTGATATCCTTAAGAGCACTGTAGGCCTCTCAAACATGTACGTCTTATGGTAAAGCGAAACAGGCCAAAACATTGATCTGGGTGAGGAAGCGTTACATGTAGCACTTAGAGTCATCGTGACCGAGACTCTTACCATAAAGGGCAAAGGGTCAAACGTCTGAAATAGATATTTTAAACCGAACATTTCTAGTTAAATGCTTGAAGGGGCCATGCTGATCTACGTGTGTTGTCCACAAACATGCGGGTTCATTGTCAGCGGTTGACACATTTTATCTGATCTCCACTCCTCCTTTCAGACAATGCGTCTATCGTCGGTGACTGCGCTTAGTCATCCTCAACACTTTCCAGTTTTATCGCACGGAAAGCTAGCCAGGTTAAACGTTCACTGAACATAAATTACGTACGCATCGTTGAGTAAGGTTATGAGTGGGATGGTTATTTTATGTGCTCAAGATACCCGACGGTACCAAGCCGTAAGGACATAGGGACGACCCCGGCGACCGATCGTTCACATTCCTGTTCCGTGTTTCCTGTTTGACCGGTCAGCTTTGTATGGAGATTTCTGACTTTATGCTTAGGTGTATAACCTGGGAACTAATAAACTGCCTGGGTTAGCTGCTGTTATGTTTCCGACATTTCAAGACTCCTGATTGTGAACGCGTTGACCCATCGAGCATCCGCAGTGTATCCACACCTACCATTCTACCGGCATAAAAGGTACAGAGTGCATGCGGGAAGTATAGAGCGTGCTCTGTTTAATACTGAAATTCCTTCAAACTAACCGTCATGAATGCCCACAGTTTCCGGATCTTTTCTCTGCTTTTTACATTGCCATTGTCAAGCAAGTGGGCCACTCATCACCTCAAAGTGGTTCTTGAGTGCTCAGACCTTTAGTAATTCCACTACTTTGATCTACTCACTCGAAACACATCAGAAGCTAGTTACTTCAGCTTTGCGCCCACAATAACAAGCGTCCACAGCCACTTACTGAAAAGATGAGCAAAATTGTCCATTGTAGTCCCAGGTGACGATATTTTCATACCTTTATATCAGAAATGTTGAAACTAGTTAGCTTTGGTAGTGATCACGTGACAGACAAGTATATCCAAAATGAATGAGAACTAAAGTTGATCCGAAAAGTTATCCATATTACTCCGAGTACTACAAATTCACAACCTGTCAGTGGTTTTCGCGCTCTTCTCTTAAGAAGTTTGCTTTTAATTGCTAATCTGTAATGATCAGTTACCCACAAATTTTTACGCCTGTGAACTCAAGCATAAATTGGAAGTGTAAAAAGTGAATAACTCAAGGATAAAGTTGAGCATATGAGCTGTGTAGGGCAACAGCATTCATCAAATACCTTGATGACGAGAGATGCTTAGGGTTTAACCGAAAGTAATGTTACTTGAAAACATCTTGCTATCGATATTGCTACAGTGGGGGTGGTAATACTTCAGGTAGTTGCTCATATTTTTACTTCTTATGGAGAGTTAGTTAACCACGGCATAATTCCTAGACCCAGTTAACACTTTCGTCCTACTTTACGACCGGTTGGAACAAAGAAACGAATGATGTTTAGTAAAGTTCCCGCTAACTTCTGAGATGTTTGCGGCATTTATTTGTGGTTGTCAGCATGCTTGCCAGGGTTAACAGTCGTTTGTTTACCTCACTATACAAACGTTCGGTGTACAAGCGGATCAACTTAACATGTCAAGGTTGCATTCGACCTACGAAGTTGAGACTTGGTGAGACGATATGAGGGTGAACCAGCTACGAACTAACTAGTGAAAATTTGAGGTAGAATAATACAATTGTTTTCTGTAGAACTATACATTGTGCCTGACTTTCGAACGACTAATATTTTGGTGCAGCAAATTTTCTGTAAACTGGTGGTTACTGAAAAACTCACATCAACTCGTCAAAAGTTTATCTTGTATGAATTAAATTAATACCAATCTCCTTAGTTTAAGTCTTAATTGCATTTTTTGATCAGTGTTGTGATAGTCAGTTTGAGTACAGCTCCCCTAGGACCCCCCAAGTCAAGATTCCAATAACAATCAATATTCACGTGGTATTACTATTACAGAGACGAGGAGAAACAAGGCCGTTCTATTAAGAACCTGAAGCTGAATGGTAAAACGATTAGACCTTTTAGTTAAGTTGAACAGACCTAGTTGGATAGGTAAACCGTACAGTTTTTTCCGAAGTAAGGTTGTGTATATTCCGCCTACGCAAAGGCATGTGACTGAACGGGATTGTGGGGTTTGTTATCCAAAGCCTGAATAAAATGATGGGTGCAGTTGTGGTTGCGCTGAAAATGAACGATCAGAATGTGCTATACATCATCAGGTAGTTGAAAGAAACAAACAGACTACTTGACAAAAAAGCAATATAATTTCTGTGTTATCTAGTACTGCATTGTGTTCAGTACGAAAAACGTATTCTAATATGATATATTTTTCATAGAATTCTTCTGTGTACAGACAGTACCGCCGCGAAAGGTAGTACACGTTACGGACGTAGATAGATGTTTCCCACAAAGGCGCTTTGCGGCTTCAAGACTGCATAAATAAGAGCCTCAAATCCCGAAGTTGAGGTTTCCTATCGATTGGTATTTGGACTGCAAAAAGTAAATTTCATTTGGAACAATCCCTGATGCCCACCTATGTGCACTTGGACCAGTATGCGAGTCCGGAAAGAGAGTACTTGCATTTTGGGACTCTCTTTCACGAAAATGTTTTGGAATCCTTACACTTCGTTAGAGAGCTTACTGCTTTAAGCTGTACTCCCAAAAATATCAGGAGTAGTAGAGGTTTTATCGGTTAATCAGATGAATTTTCAACGAGAAAACGGTCCCAAGTACACAATTACACAGATTTACCACTTTTAGTGGGAATCCACTTCGACATTACCGTTAGCTATTACAGAGCCCCGATTGAAAGCCCTTCAGGTACATCGCCCCTCATTTGAAACAAAATCGTTCATTCATTGGTTTCGAAAGCGAGCAGAATTTTCTCGAGTATAGTTGTGACAACTGAGAATGAGATACATAGTCAAGTTTTGTATAACTTGTACGAGAGGGTATAACAAAGAAAAATAAAAGTTAATGGAATAAAAGGAAGTATTCCTCGTCGTTAGACGATCATCTTCAAACCTTGAGCCAATAAATGCGCTAAAATTTTGAACATCAAAAACCCGACACTCTTTACAGTTTCACAGAGGCAATTTCGTAATTATCATTAAGTTAATGACCATTACCTTGAAGTGGCTTAATATTCATACTGCCATGACAATTCTCATAGTTATAGGTTTAGTGTAACCGCGGTAGTTCATGTTGATTTGCTCATTTGAACACTTTTATCAGACACATGGTGATCGTTGCACATGTCACAAAATCCAAACTAATGTAATACGATTCTGGCAATGTAGTGATCCAGGGTGAGACTGAAGTTGGAACCCCAAATCAGGAGCATATATTCACCTTTCGCAGTGATGATCTGTATCCACCTATAAGAATATCACTCCCTCAGTAGAGGTTAAAATGGCTAGCGAGTATCTGATGAGAAAAGGTGACAATTTCCGTTAATGTCTTCGCAGTACCAGTACTGACTAGTATGATAGAAATCGTCGTGATGACGAGGAGTTCAACAAAGTCAGGCGTGTAATAAAAACAACAGCAAAAATTATGTTCGAGACCACTCCACTTTTATAAAAATAATACTACTCAATCTAGGGGTTTCTTAAGGCTGTCCCTAACATACCTAATCTGTTTCGAATAGCAACGCAGCAGAAAACCATTAAATCTATTCTGAATCCATCAACTCGCTATCTGCTCAAAGATCCACTTTATTATATTAAAAATGCCAAAGTTTCTCTTCAGCCCAACTGCAAAATTTTAAAAACATTAGACCTCTTTGGTGCATAAACCCGTGAAAAAAGCATATATTGGTTAGTTTATGCATTTTATGCTGATATGTTCACTTGTGGTTCCCCAAAGTGTGGGCTGACAGAAGAGTTCTGAATCCGATTCTTTTAGGGTTTGTCATGTCTTGAACAGTAAATATATATACAGAAAACAATAAAAAATAGCGAGTACTATATAATATCGGTTAACCATATCGACTATTGGGACTAATATTTGTAAAAAGCTTTTCTTAGTTACACTGCGATAAAGTATTCTGAAAAATCTGTTGATTTACTGTGAACCGATAATTTCCACAACTTCCAGTAAGGTTCGAATAATTTTATTATCTGTCAAAAACCATTATTTCATACAATCTTCATCGAGACCACCGTGGTGAAAGATGTTGACAAAGCAGTAAAAGTGAAGGGAGGTTCATTGCTTTAGATCAACATGTAAGTAATGGAATCAGATGACGCTGGCAATAATAGTTTCATAACTAAAAATCGCTTATACCCAGTGTGCCCAATAAGTTTCAGCTACATGACAAACAGGGCCTTACCGTAGCTACGTTAAACACACACATCACACGAACCCCTCTATATTAAATGAGATGCTTGTGATTCAACTGACGTAAGATAAATTAGCAGATAGTTGAGCGTGCTTAGCCAGACTGAAATGACGAACATGGCCCCCTCCATAAAAATTACACTGAGCTCATATGTTGTGACAGCACTCTGCAACTAATGTCTAATTTCACTTTTGAAAATTTCCAACGTGTCTGAATTATGCTGTGATAATTCCTTTCGACCGATTCCACCCGGTCAGACTGTACTACAGAATCAATTTTTTCTAAAGTATTTCCTTATAAGTCAGCTCAGTTCCAGGATGCTTAGTTCTGGATCACTTCTTTGTACTGACAATTTATCCGGAAACTGGTCGTTGTTCGATAGGACTATGACGTACACTCAAGGCACTGTTTGCTCAGCAATCCGGAATACACTTGCACTGAAATGTGTATGCTAATCTAGTACTGAACACAATTGAGTCACTCGAAGCAGTAGCAGGAAGAAGACAAACGTTTGGTTGGACACAGGTAAATTGAATAAATCAAAGAAGTTAATAACATCTACATTGCAAATTGTCGGAGTTACTGATAATTACTATAGTTCTCTTTGACTGGACAGTGTGGTTCGATAGAATCTCAACACACACGATGTTGGGGATCCGTTTGATCGCTGGATAATTTTCTTTTGTCAGGATATGGATGATAATCATCACCGAATTACAACGGTAAACAAGGAACTTTCCCTGTATATTCTCACTCACACGGTCTGCAACGATGCACGACACAGAATGTAATTCAGTGATTTTCATTCAAAGTCAGGTTCACTGCATTTCGGGTCGATTGTGTTTATCGTCTTGTGAATTTTAGCACCCGAATGAATCTAGTGTAAATTTGCTCAAACGTTCACATTGTCTAACACTTGAGATATTTCGCCACAGATTGTTTTCCATTTGTTTACGAGACTTATAAAATTGCGATTGCATGAAAAAGTGGTATGGTGCTTGAACTGTTTCTTTTTAATAGAACACTGGTTGTAAGCTCACTCATCTATACTACTTGTACTGATGCAGCTGTATTACGATCATCGTACTCCCATCTTGTCATGTTAGTTCACATCAATATCTATTCCCCATTAGTTTCATTTTTAGTTCTAACCAGTCCGACACAAACAACTAGAATGCGATTGTCCGGACTGTGGTTAGGTGACTATACAGTTTATGAAATCAAAGAGGATCACCTGAGATTAGACATTGTCAAACTCTTTCTATATATACAGAAGGAATTGGAATGATCGCCGCGATAGTTTTGTAACATCTAAGTCATAACCACTGAAAGCGTATCATGGTGCTGATTTTGCAAGAAATTAAGAAACATATATGTGAGGTAACCCATAGCTTCTTGTGTGACCATTAAACAGAAAGTAAGCTGTATACAATCTGCTGGTTTGTGTAAACTAGCTTCACATAATTCTTTAACTAAAACTCTTTTTAATGTGACAACTCTGCACTGTGCATACGCTCCACCAGGTGTACACTTTTGAAAAAATTCGTTGAAAATGGAAATGCAGATGAGGTATCAAAAATCATGTTTTTCTTGTGAACACTCACCAAGTATGATGTCCAGAAAATTATATGAATGAGTAATGTTCCACTGATAAAAGTCGTTTGGGGAAATCACAAAATAAAGCTGCCACCGAGCCGTTGCTTGACGCCATGTTACACAAACTCTACTATAAGCGACTAGTTGATTCTCTTAGTATCGTACATATCGCATATACTTGTTTATCGTTAACATTTATGCATTGTGCTGTGGACATTACTGACCTTCACAAAGATTATCGTTTCTCCCAATTAAACAGCATTTTTCCAGTGAAATTTACATGAGCATCTTGTGTTGGTATTGGTTGGTAAACTCCTGTTGAGGTGTTGACCTGCTAAACATAGCAAGGAACCCGAGGCTTAATTCAGAAAGCAGCCATACTACTCGTTTGCGGTTTGTCATCTTCAACGCAACTACACTGTAATAAATATGAGAACAGCAATTGAGGCACAACTGAGTGACCTCGAATATAGAGTAAATTTAAATTCGTTTTGGAATTGCAGGTTCCAAATCGATGATGGCGCACAAATTGCTACAGAGACGCCAGGCAGTATCTACTTTAGCGGTTTAACCACTAACCCCTGTGCGCACAAACTCAAGGTTCGCGGCTTGATCACAATAATCACTACAACTACCAAAGTTATGAAAGCGTATGACGTCATAGGTGGGATTAAAAACGACGTGAAAATTAGCTATATGATCAGCATTATTCTAATTATGCAAAACAACACAAGACATGTTGCGGACATTGGTGAAATCTATTCGCCTACACGTTGTTCTGAACTAGTTAAGCTGTTTCGTCATTACAAAATTGTATCAACATTGTATTAACGAGACCCGGTATAAACTTGGCAGTGCCAGTGGCCCCATTTCTACTTTTGACCTTGCAAGTTTTGTCCTCCAATTTATCCCGGTTTATTCTACCACATTATTAAAGCTACGCATCTTGTTATTCATCGTTCTAATACAGACGATATTAACAGTAATATTGATTAGTGTGTTTCGTTCGACTATTCGTAGGAGACACCGAACAGAAAAATATGTAAGTTCCCTAATAATTCGTCAGGAGTTACTGGTAATACGTGTAAGCTGGTACGCGCGCACAGGTTCCTAACCGTTCTGCAAACCTTTTTAGTGACAAATTAAGCCTAAATACTTTTGAACTAATAGATATGTAGCAGATAGGTCTTGGTACAGTTAAGCTATTTCAAACGTATCTCGCCTCCCTTGGCGGTGGTGGTGGAATATAGATTACGTGTCTATCTGTGCATCTCCCGAAACGTGTCTAGATCACTTCGCCCAAGTTTCCTTGGGGCACGTGAACGACCACACTTAACGACCCAAAATGTAGTGCTACCAGCTGACAGATGTGTGTTGGCACAGTGCATACGTACTACCACATCAGCTAGCTGTCGGACAGACAATTTGAAAAGATCATATATGCAGTTGTTTGTGTGAACAAATGGCATAACCGTAAATGTCAAGTAACTAGGGCCCTCTCTCTTTCACCGTGTCACACAGCACGTGTGCTGTCCAGCCGACGTATTGTTTGTAATTCAGTAATTGATTAATAACAACGAATGAAATTTTTTCGTCCTGGAAGGAATTTCTTTGCGGCTACTTTTAAGCCACAGAGGCAGCGGTGTAATTCATACGACTGTCGGCCAATCGAATCGATCGAACCGATCTGAGTTTATCTGTTTCATGTCTGGGACAAAAGCAAGTTACCTGCTGATAGCTCCTCGGACGAAGATATCAAGGGCCATCCGACTAAGGAGAGTTGGACGATTTAGTATATTGTAAGAACGTTTAGGGCATATCTTCGCCATGTTTACTGATTATGCGCCACGCAATCCAGCTGAATCTTGCAACCTGTGACAGGGGTAAGAAGCTCGTCTTAGACGGTTTATAATGTTCGTTGTTATGCCTGCGATTATCATCTCTCAGACATATGGCCTTGTTTTGTCCAGTAATTTCCTCAAATTCCGCGAAGCTGTTCATTGGGTTGACGGTGACATCCACGGTTTGCATCATATTATCTTCACTGCTTGTTAGTTGTGTAACACTAAGTCCTATATTCTTCTCAAGTATCACATTCGATATTATGGTGGCCGAACCACTCAGATTAATTGGGCGGCTGACGTCTAACTAGTTTCCAAGCTTTCGCTGTGGTCTCCACCTTTGTATGTTGCCTAGTATAGTTTTCGTCGCACTGTTCCACAACCATGATCTATCGCAATTTGCTTATGGCTGGATGTGAATCACTCTTTCCCAAAGTGTAATGTCATCCAAAGGTGTTTTTGTGCAGCAATAAAATAATACCTCAGTTTGTGATGAACAGCAAGCGACCTCGATATAAATTTTTTCCAAGTGGTTGTTAGAATTGCTGCTTCGTTCGTTTGTTTTAGAAAGTCTTGAATGTTTCCAAAATTGCTTAAATTACGCCTTCGGGTTTACAGTAAAAAAAATCTTTTATCCTTTAAAGTCAAAACCTGTAATCGTATGAGGACGCAAGATATCAATCAATTCAGGTAACTGCACTCCTAAAAACCTGACAACTTTAGTAAAACGTAGATGGCCCTCTTTTCAAGAAGAAATAGTCTTATTTACTGAACGCCTTATGAGGTACGGATTGTGTTGACATATTTAACTCCGTTGAACAAAACTAACCATTTGAAACCATACATAAAATAATGTTGGTAGCGTAAAGTAAAATTCGGTTACCCTAGAAGAATATTGCACAGCAGATCCGTCAAACAAAATTGACATTTTCCAGTCACTCACGAGTGACATCTTTTAATGATAGCCTCATTAAACAATCACAGCTTCTTCTGATTCATCTTGGTGTACAATAATATTAAGAGGGAATAAAACTTTATAGTTCGGCCATAGATTGAAGGCGAACCGTCTGAGTAAATTCCAGCAGTCTTGTCGGCATATCTCATTAAAGTCAGTCACTTCCAGGCTTGATGAATGGCATTGAAGATTGAGAAAATTACGTTCCTTTGGCAACAAACGATAGATATTATGCAAAAGGTGACCTTCCCACAAGTCTGCATTTGTCACAAACTCAAATAATACCGTTACTCTCAGCCCGTCGTAGAAATCTTTTGACGTCAGGAACTCGATTCCAAGGGAAAACGGTTGTACTGACAGTAAATAGCTGGCGTACGGAAGCCATAGTTGGCAAATGATTACTGCTCGATAGTTCGGAGTAGAAGCACGGTCGCTGCACGAACATACAGGCCGAACCTTAGAAAGTAACTGATGAAATACAATACATTTGAACATTATACACGGCGCTCAAACGTTAACTTCATTTCTGACAATTTCTCTGCATATATTCCACAACAGATGGAACGGATGTGCAGTATATACAGAAGGCTCCAATAGAATGTGATGGCTTTTACCTAAAGAATAGTTTAAGCTACGATGAGACTAGATTACTTTATTTCTGTACTCTCAATGAGCACAATCTTCTGTACAAAGACAAATGCTCAGGTTGTGTTCAACTTAAAGAATTCCGATGGCAGTGAAAAATTTTGTTTATTCAGCTGAAAAATAAATAAAACTAAACCATAGCTTGCCAAGTTTGGATAATTTTTATAACAACTATTTTACTGAAGAACATCCCCGAAATTGTAATCTTAATTTTTATGTCATACTCCTGAACCTGGTTCCAAGTCCAAATGCAACGGTATTTATAACTCAACTGTATAACTATATACTTGTAACTCTAATTGTTGGAACGTCCTAGGTTTCAAAAAAATCAATAATCACCTCATTTCTGTACATGGAACACATGAAGACAAGCAAAAACCTTGCAATTTTGGTAACTTGGGAATTGCGTTGTTCATCAGGTTTGGCATTTGAATTCCGAACGTTACCTCATCAAACAAGGTGTTCAGAAGTATTTGAAAGTATCAGCATAAGGAACCAATTACCTACGCACCGATAACGTTACCATAGTTAGTGACGTAACGTTTGGAACCCGAATTCCATACCTGGAGAACCACGGAACAAGTAAACCATCAAACCGGGCTACGAAAACCAATACTATTCTCAAAAATCAGACATCGTTAGAGGATATGATTGCAAATGACGGAGGTTCTGCAATATAAAAGTATATTCTTTGGCTTTTGTTGTATCCCTGGTGAACACGATCACAAGCTATCCCGACTGATTGTAAAAGACTCAGCAACTAAGCAAAACAAGGTGTTTTGTATATTTTCAAGTTGAACATCACTCACAATTGATCGCAGCTGTCGCATTCCCATAGACTAT
>JTDE01021606.1:44062-55530 GCA_014338405.1 Paragonimus skrjabini miyazakii | reverse complement strand
TTAAATAATTTTCAATCTTCTTAGTAACGTTTTCTTCTAGGATATTCCACGTCACTGTTGAGGTGAGCGGCGGCCCGAGCCACAGTACCTTTTGGTCAGGCTCATGGCTGTTGTGATGATGATGATGAAAATCAACGCAATACCGATACCGCCTGTCACAATCGAAGCTTGCAATCCACAATGATAACAACACCTAGATAGTCGATGATTGCTGGAACTTCGGAACCTGTTTACGACGGTCAAGTATCGTGTTCAAACGTTTATACAAACCGACGAGCAAACAGCTACAACCCGAAAAATGGAAATATTTGCTATTGACAACTGTCGTCCTATAAAAACTTATATTTAAGGCCCAAGCAATGCACTGAAGTTTCGATCTTCCCACGTTGACTCATGGATAACATTTTGCATACACCTATTCGGAGACCACATCGTGTCGGTGAAAGGCCAAGGTGACACTGGAAAGGTGTTGGAAATTTGTGCACAGCCTGTCCTAATTGACTTGATTCTGGTTAATAAACACCCATCAGCCGTTAGATTGAAAAGTTTGGATAAGCTCAGAATGGACTACCCCAGCAAGTAATATCTGGTTGTTAGTGCAGAATATGTAACTTAAACATGTTAAAGGACTACTAACTGATGGTACTGAACGTCTATCACAACTCTGTGGAGACCACAACCACTTCTGCAGAATACCAACCTCTGGCACTCCAAACTTCGATGCGTCAATGTCATATCATTGGGGTTTCAAATGATTAATATCGCTATCGGCTGTTGTCGATGAGGCAGTGTAAAGAATTGTAAACCGATCCGGACCACCGATCACTTGTGATTAAGCCCATATGCGTTTTGGTGGGATTCCACAACGTCGCTCACAACGATTCATCATGATAAAACTATATGACCATGTAACGTTTAAAAAAAATTAGTAAATGATGTTAGCCTTTAGGCTTGTAAACTGACAGTTAAGAAATATGGACGCTTTTTGGTGCATACCTACAATTGCATACAAAATGCGATTGTCTTGCACGATGAAAACCATGTCTTTCAGCTTGCTCACACCCAATATTAAACTCATTTTTCTCAAATAACGAAGAAAGACATCGCCAAAACCTAACAATCCAATTGCTCGTTTCAGTCATGAACGTCGAATTTTAGATTAAATCAAATACGCGGATAGTTAAGTTTCCCGTAAACATTCAAATGAAAAAAATCAAGTGTTTTAGATATACGCATAGATCACGCAGTAGTGTCATCAAGAATAGCTTCTGATAAATGAAAAGTATGAATCAACTGGTGGTTCCACTGAAAAGAATGTTGTTCATTCGCTGGAAAGATGTGGGTGTTTACGGTTGTGACACTATAGTTTCATTGTTCATTGCTTGTATACAGCGTCGTTCAGCATGATCAACAAAGCAAACACAAGTGACGACTCGCAGGCTCCAACCCTGTTGATTCAGCACAGCTAAAATATCTCGGTTTACTAGTGTCTCATAGTGGTGCACCTACAAATACCTTTCAACTGTTGTTTTCGTCATATTCCGGAGGTTCTCAGATTTAGCATTGGTGAATAGGACGCTGACCGTAAGTCATCCCTCATCGTACAATTCTTCAGAAAGCGCGCTGTTCAAGTCAGTGGGGCAAGGTGTGTTGTCACATATCAGAACAATTCCCGACATAGGTGTGCTCAACTTCAACTGGTCTAGCAGAGGTCGTAACCACCTCTTGCAATCGTTGCTGTCGTATGCTCTCTGTCTTATCGTACAACTCGCTATCACCCTTGAGGTCACAGCTCCAATCAGGACTACGACCTCGACTATCTGTTACAGAGATGTGTGCCCTCGTTAATTTAAATGAATATCCCATCAAATTCGTACAGAACGAGATGAAATTTGTTCCAACAACTCGGAAAATAGAGTGGAGCTGTATAACGTTTCAACAGTGGATAAACAAACATCACCAGAGCAGAAAGAAGATATATATTGCGATATGTTAACATTTCATTCACTCTCATCAGTCGAAAGCACGAAACATGCCAGTTATATACATCATACAGACAAACATGGACTAGACATGCTTACAAGCACAAGTATTGTGTAATCACGACCACGGCAACCAGATAGGTTGTCGCAACCACTTTTGTGCATATAGCGTCGGTTGGTAAGTTCAGATAAACATAGTTTCGCAGAAAGCTAATAACTTCGGGTTTCGATAGCGCAACAATATATTGAATGAGTTTAATGGATCAACTTAGTGACCTGTTGTCACGAGGTGTTTAGCAATCGACGCCGTTGAATCTCGAGCCGTCACTGCACTAAGTTGAGGCTGGTGCGTCATTTGTTGTTTCAACCACTTCGGGATGTACTAAACGACTCGCCATGATAGTTGTCGATCTTTTCTTCCCATATACACGTCACTTCAACTGTAAGTGAACTGGTACACAACATGGGAGACAGAAGATTTTGACAAACCACTTTCGTGAATGCGGAGAACTGTTCTTCTGGTGGTTTGAAATAAGCGCAACTGCGCAGCCGAATACGTTCGAACCATATCAGACTTTAATGTGTACCTTATGTCGTCGGCTAGATGATCACCTTTGAATGGCAAGAATAGAAAAACACCCTGTTGAGCCGTGAATATGGGTGTAATGCCCATATTGACCGTGTTCTGTGCCTCCATGAATTTATCGGGGTAACCATTTGTTGGCAATGTTTGTCTTAGCATCTCCTGTTCTGTCTGACCCACTAAACTCATTCAGCATACTGTTACGCAATCGAAACCCGAAGTTATTAGTTTTCTGAGAAACGATGCTTATCCGAACTTACCAAC
This sequence comes from Paragonimus skrjabini miyazakii, assembly GCA_014338405.1. Lineage (NCBI taxonomy): Eukaryota > Metazoa > Platyhelminthes > Trematoda > Plagiorchiida > Troglotrematidae > Paragonimus > Paragonimus skrjabini miyazakii. The sequence continues at coordinate 52,701 of JTDE01021606.1, read as the reverse complement.
CGACGCTATATGCACAAAATCGGTTGCGACAACCTATCGAGTTGCCGTGGTCGTCATTACACAATACCTGTGCTTGTAAGCATGTCTAGTCCATGTTTATCTGTATGATGTATATAACTGGCATGTTTTGCGTTTGCAACCGATGAGAATAAACGAAACGCTAACATATCGCAATATGTCTTCTCCCTGCTTTCATGAAGTGGTTAAGAGGAACTCAGTGTTTAAGATATACAAACAGTCCCCGAAATCCTAAATTCTCAATTGAGCACATGACGACAGGTATCTAACATAGTCCCTTGACAGTTATGCACCAACCGTCCAAGTACCGTTGTAGTCAATAAATTCCCAAACATAGCTTTGACGTACATCTTCACAAATTGCTGTGTAATCGTTGGATTCACAAAAATCCATTGCAGTAACACAGGTTTCTGAATCGGATAAAACTTTGTTTGTATTTTTTGCGAAGATGAGCTGCATAACTGGTGCCGTCCACATCAAGCCACTTATAAATGGTATTACAATTCAAACCGTTCAGGAGAGCAACTGTGTTCCAGTCACCGCCCCTTCCGAATGTTTCGATAATACGTCCGCGCGTTTCGAAACTGCTGAGAGTGAGAAAATTCATCAAATGAGAAGAAAACTCACACAGAGGGTGTGTTCAAATTAATTTATAAATGTTTAAGGGCTCGAAAGAAAAATGTAGATGAATTACTTTTGGAAAGTGACGTACTTAGGTTGAAAACAAAATAGAAAGAGTCTGACTGGGAAAACACGGGCACATTTATATTCACAAACGGAATAGAGGGATGAACTATGGAGAGTAGCTGAGTGCTCACTTCGGATTTCAATACGAGTTCCCACTGGCGTATCGGACCCAGCGGACCGTAATCAGTAACCGCCGAAGGTGGAGCCCAGGAACCAACATTCCAGCCGATTGGCAGCCACAGAAGTAAATTCACGTAGACGTGTGGAAGAGACTGACAACTATTGTGAAGCAAAAAGTTGACATCAGAAAGTGAAGCATTTATGATTTTGCAGATACTGCAACCACATGTTGTGTTCACTATGAAAATGATTGTGGCAATATCACAAGCAAACCCCGTTTGAATGCAGTTACACCGATAAGAATTAAAAAGGCATGATGTATGAAAGTGATACGGATTTAAGGGATTAAGTGCCATTTCAATTCGAATCGACGAGATGATGAAAAGTACGAACATAACGTTAAATTTTAATACTAAGAACACCGAACAGTTTGATTCAGATATCTCGTGACTGATATTCACCAAGCAGTTCCCATCTCTGAAATGATGCCAAAACATTGTGTAATAAACACAGAGGTATTAACTTCGTTTCCAACACATCCAAGATACACAAGAGTAACATGATCCTGAAAAATACAGCCAAATAAGAGAATGTGAATTTTCTACTCCATCGCAAAGGTATCGATCATATTCAAACTGAGACATACTGCAACATCAACGTTCTTATTTTCAGTCAATGGTAAGTTTTGATATGAAAAAGTTATTCTGGACTGGTCCATCCATCACTTTTCAGAGCTGTCCAATTGGTAGAGAGGTACAGATAAGATATTTTTATTCCCGTTCTCAGCAGAGTGCGCACTCATCGGTAGTTACCCCCAAATGGCAAGCCTCATTTTCTAGTATGTAACAGATGACACTGTAAAACATTCCAAGGGTCTCGGAATGGAGCTTCCGTTAAGTTGTAGAGTGACGTACATCGAGTAAGCGAACGATAGTATCTTACAAAATTCAGTTGCAGACAACAGATTCACTTTTTAAATGAGAGGGATGGTTCAACTGAGGAAAATGGTTTGTAACTTGAAAGAATAGTGTCGTAACAAAATTGAGCTATTTTTGGGTCTACAATCACCGCTGCAAGCAAGCCATGTGGGGTAATTGACCGATAGACCTACTTGGATAACATCAGATCATTAACTTGTAATACTGATGATCAAGTGTCTATGAGAATAGCGAAGGTACTTAGTGCACTCATAAACTTTAGACACTCGTAGTGTCACAAGGAAGCAGGACTATCAACCAAGTGGAAGGTTATCCATACATGTATGGCTGAATTTACTCTACGAGACGGTGATTTGGCGTATGCATAAACACGTTAGCTCTGACGGTGAAACTGAACATGAGTGAAAAGAAACAGGTTGGTACAGTCGACGACAAGCAACGTTTATTTTCACATCCAGTTATGTCTGATAACGCACCCCACAGCTTACCTAAAACATAAAAAACCGATTCTTACTCCGTATGTGCTGCCTCATGTTATATAAAGTGCGTTTCAACAAGTTGCATACGGATTCGACTTTGGTCAACCGGTTTAGTTAACCGGGGGGTTAACTCAATGTCATCCGGCGCGTTCTTAGTGTGTGTAGTGTTGAACAATCTTCTAACGGAAGATGGCTGTAATATAAGCGGGCTTTACCAAAGAGTCACGCACGATGAATGGTAATACTACTGAGGAATGCCGGATTAACAGATTGAGCAGCTGAGTCCCAAGCATTTGGACGGAACTATGACAAAGCACATGTTATTCCACCACGAAAGGGTTCCAAATGCCTCCGACAGAAGCGCATGAGCTCCCGAACAGCGTGCGTCCGTATGTGGACACTCATGACAATCACCAACCGTGGACACATCCTGGGAGATGCACGAATCACCACGGCGATTGCCGATCCCAATGGGTAGGAAAGATGCGCCATGCATCTTGAGTAGCTGGAGCATACTCAAAGGACGTACGAATTAACCTGGTTACCATCTCATAGTAGCGAAGATATGTGTCATGTCAAACTCCTCGATCTTGGACTTCCTCGTTGGACAGATCCGCATTCATTGATGAATCTTTAAACCACTGGACTCCATCGCAACACCACACAGAGCGCATTGGGCATCCCAGATAGATGGACATTACTCAGAGAGCGTACGAACCGAACTGTCTGTCGCCGGCCTCCGATAGTTTACAAACACTGTATTTCACCCCGCTGCTCTGCAGGCTAGGTTTCTGAGCGAAAGGTTCCGGGTGAAGCCCTCTCCTTTGACCAGAAAAACAGATAATTATCCTGTCTACACAAAAGGGTTTATGAGCTATTCAGTAATTGTTAGCTATATTTTATTCTACACCTCCTGTTTTTTGACCGGACATCATCGCATCACACTCAACCGTGCTAGAACATTCACCCTCATTTCCCCTCCGTTTATAAGATCCTATACGACGGAATTTAGTGGCGCGTGATGGTGTGCCAGATACCAAAGAGGTGTCACTGCCCGACAGGAACAAAACCCGATCTGCAACTCTCAACATTCGAAGTCCTGTGCAAATAAGTCAGCGTACATTTCTTCAACGTATCTTGGAGACCCATGCCAACAAAATCTGCTGTCCTTCTGAAACGTCTCGTTAGCACAGAACTACTCCCATCTCCGTCATCTGACTTACAGGGCATGCATAATCAGTACTGTTTGGAATCCATACGACCCGAATCGGTATAAAACCATCGTAAGCGTTTATACAGCGAGGCCGCGGTTGACTGGATCATGTCAACGATTATCTTTGCGCTGTTAAAATTGAAGGTATGGCTAATGCATCCAAAGAGTCCGCCACAAACATTGTCTACTTCAACTCCGGCGTGGGCAAGCGCAGATTAAGTTTACTAGTTAGTCACTAATGATTAACATTCTGCGCCATGGTACCTGAGGACTTGGATGTTTGAATAGGTTAGGCGGGTGCTAAACCAAGTGTGATTTAGATGACCCACACTTTTACGATACTTAGAGGACAGACAACTGAACTTTCGTTGCAACGAAGAGACGTGTTGGTCATCGACAACTGAATTAATCTAGAGGTGATATTCAGGATTATAATACGCCACGTTAATCTGTGTTTCTGACGTTTCACTGAGGCGGTCGTAATTAACCTTCCAAGGTTAGCATTACGTGTTCAGAAACAATTATGGTACGCCTTAGATTATCATAGACCCAATAGTTGTGCGCTGTTGTCCTCTGTTAAATTCGCTGTTCTACCTCATCCCCCACTCCATTAGCGTTATATACATAATCCTAGTTAGTGTTCTTTGATACTGAACATGCAATACGAAGTGCTAGCACATACCACTATCCGTCTTTTTACTGCTACGTTTAAAACTGCAGGCGCTCCATACCTAACGAAGCCTTCATGTCTCATCGAATGAGTTTGAAACACATCGGGCGCACACGCAATATGCAATGCATAAGTGTGACAGAAGGTTCGTTAGGCTGCCAACCGCTGGGTTTCTGGGCGATCACCTCTTGACGCCCGCCAGACAAATAGTATAATCCGGTCGGCAAGGCTACCATTGTAACTCGGGAAATAGCCAGGAGGGGATCGCGAGACATGGTGGACACAAAAAGCTATTGAGACAGAACAGGTCGTCACTGCCGGGAACCCTTGAAAGTTTTTCCATCATTACCAGTTCGCAGACTTGTTCATGCACTCCGTGGGAAAACATCGATGGAGTAGTTTGACTCAAGGAGCGTCATAGTCTGCAGCTATTGTGTTTCGCAGAATGCACATAACACGAACAACACAGTCTCAAGGAGTAAGGTGGTTTTCAACCTCGCTGTGGGTATAATGATCACATCTCCACCAGACGAAAGAATACTACTACTCAAATTGAGGGGGTATCATTTAAGGTCCGAGAAGCAGACTTTACGCTGAGTTTGAGTGTAAAATAGTTTCTCATCGATCTTCGGTCTCTCAAGTGGAATGTGACAAGGCTACACAGCTCCATCATTTTATGCAAGAAACTTCTGCAAATGACAAGGCCCTAGAGTGCATTTTGACAGACCGCGAAGATAATGGCGTGGAAAAGCTCTCATATGCCAAACAGAAAGGTTCAATGTACGTACACGACCATATTTTAATATGGTTGTTGGTGAATCGTTTGGGGTAGTCGGTACGTTCATGTACCTTGGGAGCTACATCAGTGTTGGGAAAAGGCACTTTTTTCCAAGAATTCACCCTATTTTCTAAGAAAAATGGATTTTTAATTTTTGGAAAATTAAATGCCCGCCAGAATTCTCGAAAATTCGAGGAGTCGCGCTCGCCTCTGATTAGTCCGTTGCTGCTCCAAACCTATAAATGCAGCTGCTGTACATTTTGCCTTCGGGCTGAACAGCAAATACAGCTCGTTTGAACGCCGTCTTTTTTCTTAATTGTTGGGAGTTCTAAATTGCAAGAGCTGGGGTCCGGTACTTTCGCTCTGATTTTCGTGCCGTCTTGCGATATCGTTGCGTCCGTTTGTGATAGAGATACTGCTCGTGGTATTTGCGTTTGTTCTCAACTTTTTCTGCCCGGGAGTCGTAACGGGCGACGACCACTATTTCCAAACAATGGCGTTGGACGGTGCTGACGTTAAGCAACAGATGGAGCTCATGGAGATGCCTGCTGAACGATTGTCCAGTAAGAGTCTGGGCGAACCTGCACAAGCTGGTGGTGCGCAATCCGTTGACAGTTTGGAAACCGGTATCTCCAAGTTCGTTTACGACCCGCATTTGGAAGTGACATTTGATTCTTGGTTCCATCGATACGATCACCTGTTTCATATCGAAGTTACCAGTCAGGATGATCCGTGGAAGGTCCAACTACTCCTCCGCAAACTTGGCCCTGCGGAACACCAGTGATACGGCAACTTCATATTACCCAAGAGCCCACGTGACTTCAGCTACAGCAAGACGGTCAATATCATGTCGCAGATATTAGGTGATCAGTCATCCCTATTCAACTTGCGTTATCACTTCCTCAAGCCGATCAAGCGAGACTCTGATGGCAATGTCACCTACGCTGGCATCGTGAACGCGAGCGGTTCAAGCTATCCTCCACCACGGAGCATAAGTTCAAATGCCTCATCTTTGTCTGAGACTTCCAGTCCCCCAATGATGCTGACCTTCGTACATGCCTGCTCAATGGGATCCGAAAAGACGAGTAACTCAACCTTCAGGACTTCACTACTAAAGACCACCAACTGCTCAACTTGAAACATGACTCTGCATTGGTCCAGAATTCTCCGTCACAATGAGACTGGACCTTGACACGGTGACCGCTTGCGCATCTCGATGACCTATTGGGCTAAACTGGACGATGTGGTCACCACACCGAAATAATCACACATGCCAGGCAGGCCAACAGGTAGAGGCCTGACAAACCAGTTTCCTGGTCCTCCAGGTTGGGGGTTGCAAGAAGATTGATATCTTCTTCCGAAAAATGTACCAGTTCTGGTACACTGCCACCTACCCGATGCCTTGCCGTACAAGCTTTTGAACCAAAGGCTTTGGTTGAGAACCCCAGTCGTTTTCCTGTCTAGGTCTGGATCTCCTGGCTGTATCTCAGCCCACAAACATCCATGAATAATCACAACACAAATAATTCCATACTGCATCGACGTCTCGCAGCACAAACCGGGTCGCCCTGTTTGCTGCATACATCAGGGTGGATAGGCGAAAACATGCTACTGCTGACCCCTCCTCCACTGTCCTATCAAACTTAGCTCTCAGGCCTATCTCGACCTCCATTTCTGATAATTACTCCATAGATCCCACAACAGACGTAGCTAACCGCGGTAGCACTGATCCGGTAAATTCCGTGTTTTGCTATTCAACTTCATGCCTCCCTCGTCCTTTGCTTAGACCTAGAATGCGAGTTAATATAGGTGCCTTCAACGTTCGCTCTCTAAAACAGATAGGCCAACGGGTCGCTCTTGCACGAACGTTAGACTCGTTGCATGTCGATGTCTGCTGTATCTCGAAACTAGAATTCAGGATAGTAATCAACGTAGGGAACTAACAGCACCCGCATTGCCTACCCGATACTAGTTATATGCTGCGGGTGATTCCACAGCCACTGCTATCGGTCAGGCTGGAGAAGGCATAGTCCTTAGCACGACAGCTGCATTGCTAGATTGGATTCCTGTTAACAATACTTTTTGTGCCGTCCGCTGGGCGCTTCTCTTAAAGGCAGCTTTTGACGCGAGACTTTCAAGAATTTACTCACTGTGTCTGCTTGCGCTCCTACTGACTGTAATGACGCCGGCGTCAAAGACGCGTTTGACTCAGATCTGTTTGCTCTCCTTCGGTCGACACGTGGCTCTGATATAGTCGTTATGGCGGGAGATATGAATGCTCAGGTCGGTCGCCTTGGTGAGGCCGAATCTCGTTTACGCGACAAGTTTGAGATAACATCACATTGGTCAGATAATCGCGGGCGGTTGTTTCAGCTGTGCGCTGAGTATCAGATATTTTTAGCCAGCACTAGTCTTAGGCATCGTGCACGTCATTGTTACACCTGGTGCCCCCGTTCTCCGAATCAGGAATGGTCTCAGATAGACCACATAGCTGTTAGTTACAGGTGGCGGGATTTCATTCAAGACTGTCGTCCTTCTTGGAGCACGTACTTGGACTCAGATCATGCATTGGTATGTTGTCGTTTTGTTCTTACTTTTGCTAGACAACGGCCCCACCGACAGCAACAACTGGCTGTTGAGAAACTGGCTTTATTATCTGTAAAGTATAAGTACCAAACCAGCTTAGAAAACTGCCTTAGCGATACTCACTCCGAAGATTCTAACAGCTGCTGGACTCAGATCTCACAGGCCATTCAGAAAGTAGGTACCGTAGCATGCGGCACAAGGGTACATAAGTTTAATAAACATTGGATCTCAGATAAATCTCTGGAGTTGTTAGAAGCCAGACGGAAGATTCCTCCTGGTAGTTCACATAAGTCTAGAAGAGATATCCGTAGGAAGCTGAAACGTAGTCTAAAGGCTGATCGTGAGGCTTCTGCCTCAGCGAACACCGGCAAATTCTTTAAGCTGATCCGTGCTACTGGTCCCAGGCGACTGTGTTTCAGTGAGGCCACCAGCGAAGCTGATGGCACACTAACTTATAATAAGTCCTGAAGGTTAGAACTTTGGGCGGAACACTTTGTGGGTCAATTTAGCTGGCCTCTTGCTTCTACCGTGCTGCCTCCACAAACTTGTGATGTAACGCCCAGGTCGGTAGATGTAGAACCACCCACTGAGACTGAGGTTCGCAATTGTATCTTGGCTCTCAGTCGTAATAAGGCTGCTGGTCCAGATGATCTCGTGCCGGTACTTTTTAAAGAAAATGGAGAGGTGTTAGTTGAGGCCCTGACTTAGCTGTTTCAACTTGTGTGGATGACGAAGACCATCCCTCCGTGCTGTGGTCATGTGAAAATAGTTTCTAGATTCAAGAAAGGTGTCAGGAGCTCTTGCAAAAACCATAGAGGAATTAGTTTGATCTCAGTAATTTCTGGGGTTCTTGCATTCATTATACTTCGTTGAATCACTACAGTTTGGGAGGTAAACATTAAGAAAGAGCAGGCAAGGTTTCGCCCTGGGCGGGGATGTATAGATCACATTTTTACCCTTCGTCAAATTCTGGAGCAGCATCATATGTACCGCCGGCCAACAATCGCCGTATTCTTCGGTTATTAAGTTGCGTTCGATTCGATGAGTTGATCTACACTCTTAGAGTCGCTTAAACGCAGGGGTGTACCGACCAAGTATGTGAACATATTATCGGCGCTTTACTCCCATACTTCTGCTCAGGTTAGGGTTT
>JTDE01021606.1:13245-41774 GCA_014338405.1 Paragonimus skrjabini miyazakii | reverse complement strand
TGCCTCACTACTTAGGCACTCCTATGCGGTCACTAGTTCGACATACAATCCTATGAGTGTGACTGCTTTTCGTCTGACTGCTCCCCTTTTGGCGTGTCTGACAAGGTTGCACCTGGAAGAACCGGAGTCCTAGTCAGCATAGCCCGCCGGATCAAAACAGTACACAAGCCCGACCACCTCGCCAAGGTAGCAGTATAGGTCGGGCGTTGATTTTAGGTTGACGTGAAAACCAACAATGCAGAATGGGCTGGACTAAGTTTAGGAAGGTCCGACAAACGCGTAATGATAATGAAAGTTCAACTTACAAGGATACCGTCGTTCTCCGGTTTGCAACTAGATCTTTTACATGCCTAAGTTTGGCTTACATGCTTTACGAATCCAATCGAATCGCTTTCTATCTGTTAGGTAGGACTGATATCCGCTTCTAAAGCATGTCTGTCGACGTTGATGGTTTAGCACATCTAAAAATTACTTCAGATTTGACTATTTGTTTCTGGAGGGTTTTAGCGGAGCAAATCTTGAGCGAGTTCTTGAAAGGTAAATCGTGTAATGATTGTGCGCAACCCTTCATGTATTACGATTTCGACGCGTAGTAGGTTCACAAATAGTATGTGGCTTAATTTTCTTTATTTGATTGCCGTTATCTCCGTCAAATGGCCTAATTGCAGGATCGACACCACAGTTCCCCCGGAGCACATTTAGAGGAATCACAAAATACTCTATCAACTGGTCAACCAACGTATTTTGTTTGGGCCGCGTGCCCCATCAGTCGGATTCAGAAACATTTTGATAGGTGGCGTGCATATGGTCAAACAGATTGATTTCATTTCGTTTCTCTAATATTTTTGTAAAATAAACTTGTTGTTTTGACGAACGATATAATTGGATTAGACACAGTGCACAGACTAATGTTCTGCACCCTTAGGTGAACAAACAAGTATATCTAAATGATTCATGTTGTGAATAGATAACTGTTAGTCGTACACTTCATTAAATGCATGGGACCTATCAACTAGATTCTTGTTGGAAATCCGGCCACTAGATTTAACTTGTAAACTAAGTGAGAGTTCATTACGCCAGTGGGGATGCTTATGTGGTCAGCATGAAATATTTGTCAAAAGAAAGGCCCAACAAAGTGGAACAGGTAACAGACAACACATAACTGGTCATTTTTACTGTTTGCATGGGAATTACTGATTAGCCTGCAACTTGTTTATATCCCACCAATTTAGGTGAACCCATTTCACCTATTGAGTTGTAAGTCTGTACTAATTACAAAGGCTACATGAGTTCAAAATGTTACTCCTATAAAATATCACGATGTTTTTAACACTCAAATCGACACTTTACACTCTTTGGAGTCAAAGCAACGTGAGATAGGCTCAGTGCATCCACATCAACAAGGTGTAAATAGCTGCGTCCTAAGTAATGTTTATGAAACCTACAGTTTAATGAATAAGCGCTTTGGTCTTCAACTCGTTCTGACTATCTAAGTACTTGTCGATTCTATGAATTGTTAGATTAAAGTTAAACATTAAGGAGCAGTATACATTGGTCGCTGATTTTTTTAAGCGATGAATAAAGGAAGATAAGTACCGATCTTATGCGACCACTGTTGCGTGTTACAATCGCATGAAATCATTAAACTGCAGACACTCAGTGTTACTTGTTGCAGTTTGTACTACGGACAAACGGATCTTCGGGAAGACTCTAAACAAATATCTTAAGTCTTTCATTTCATATATATATATATATATATATCACCGGTCGGTTCAAGACGTTTCCGTGTGTTTCTCTGATATTGTTGTATATATCCAAACAAACTAAACTAAACTAAACTAACCTAAACTAAACAGACTAAATCGGTCACACTGACGTAGCCGGTTTGAAAGTGAAGACACGGGTGACACTGAAACCCAACGCGATGCAAATGATAAGCATCTTAGTCGAATCAGGTCAACGAGCGCTGATTATGCACCTCTGAGGCATGGCTTTGGTCGTCAAATTGGGATGCATTTTCTGTCTGGGTTTTTCCTGTGTCCTATCACCCCGTGATTCACTGGCGTGTGTTTGGCCCCGTTCGACGGGAAATTTTTTTTAACATGTAAACCTTTGCACATTGTGGTAACTTCAGTATGCTGTTTTTGCTTTCACTCTTCATTTGACTGTGTTGATGCGGTCCGCTTGGTTTGGATCACACTGGACAATTAGAGCATTACTTGAAAACTCCGTGAAATCCTGTCAAGGAGAAGTGGTATCGTAGCACGCGAAAGTGTTATCCGGACACTTTAAAGTGGAACTAGTGTGTGCAGTTAGCTGTATAACTGTGCGGCCGATATCTACTACCTACAGTTGTTCATTTAACTGCTAGGACAGATTGGGCACTTTTGTTTGTGTGTACTGTACCATGAAGTTTTCAGAACAGTTTCCCACAGAAACCTTCACGATCCTCACAAGTCAATTACACTCTCCTATTGTGAATTGTCTTCATAAATATTTGCTTACTCTCAATCAACTCTGGACCCATTTACATTGGTTGTCTAGTTGTGTTCACTTAATGCTGTTCGCTTCTTTTAGCTGATCGCTGTTGCTGCATTGTTGTATTGTATTTTGATTTTGAGGCATTCACCCACTTCACAGTTGTGTTAATCCTAGATACAAAATGCTGCACAAACTAACTGCTTTCCCGCACGCGTTTATTTTTGCCTTTGTATAACTGTTACTGATTGCTTATTTGATATGTCCAATTTTTGTTTGTTCCTTGTAGTTCTCTCAAACACAGACCAAGAGGCACACGTCCACATCCGAGCTAGTTGGTTCTTGTTCACGACGATCTGCCGAAAATATTCACCAACTCTCAGCATTCAGCGATCAGAGTGAGACGCTTTTTTCTGTTTGGAAGGTTATCCATCTTGCTTTAAGAAAACTTGATGTATATTGGATGACGAAATTGTGTTGTATACTCGGATACTCCGATGCTTTCGAGTGATGGGGTTGTTTGTGTTTCAGACAAATCAGACGGTTCTCGGGACGATGAATTACTAATAAGTAGTGTGGCAGATTTATGAATTTAGATGAGACCCAACTGTGAAAAGTCAGGGCTTCGGCTGGATTCGAACCAGCGACAGAAACACCATGTCTCAACGTGGCAAGCGCTCTACCAGTTGTAATACAAATTCTCTGCTCAACAGTGGCGTTGGATGAACGATGAATGTTAGACCGGCACCAAATACGGACTAATCACTGAAACAGAAATGACGATATTTACCATAAAATTGTAGCGATGATTTTCCAACAAATTTCTACACTGTTTGCATGCGATTACTGATCAGGCTTGCTGAATGCAGTGCGCATGGGCCAAGTCCGCAATTGATTTTTGTTCGAACTGTTCAACAGTCACCAAAGACAGGCCGTTTACTTGCTTTCGTCAACTGTGCGCTTTGCATAGGTTCGCTTAGATCCCAATCCTTATATTTGTGGAGAGCGAACTTATCGGCGTCGTTAATTAGACGATTGACTGAACTAAACACCTTCAGATAGCTGCACTGATTTAATCCAAGTATCTGTTTTTTTAGTTTGTTTGCGTGTTGTTGTGTCGGTTAACACAAATTGTATTTGTATCATTCTGTGCTCTTGTTATCATCAGGTCAAATGCATTCCGATTGTATGAAACCTTGTGTTAGTTAATATCGTACGGCATAGGTCTTTTGAATTCACTATCGAAATGTTTGAAAGTAAATAGTTGTTTCAGAAGGCGAACTAAGTGTTTTTCCATCGTCATCATCATAGACAGCAATTCATCACTGGTTCCCACTGACGAAGTGTTTTTAAAAAATCTGTAATGGAAAATGAGACAATGTGTATGTTATAATCTTAAAGATTTTGTTACTCCACGGTTGTGAAACGTCTACTCGGAATAATGGACGTAAAGCATGTTCATTTGTCCTTTCTTTGATGTCTGCACGCAACTGATAGCATCAGCTAGTATATCTTGGTGAGGCTGGGAGGCGGATATTCGGTGGCGTGCGTCAAACAACTTCATTCATTCGGCTGTCAAGGCCACTGGGATCTGAATTTCTAGGTACTGGTCTGATGATGTCGATTAGCTACCCGCCGCTACGTACTCTCTGTACCGGTGCCATGGTCAGCTGGTGTAAGTTCCGAGATGATTAACCTACCACTTGGTCCAGGCAAATGTAACCGGTCGGCCGTTGTAAACTGTATTCGTCCCTCGAACTCTCGTGACTCACACAGGCTTTTATTGGAGACGTTAAAGTTTATTACGGTAAATTATGGTAACTGATGTGTGGCCTCTATGTGATTAATTCGTTCATTTAGCATTTTTACTTAATGAAGCGCGACAGCATGATTCACATGGGAGCAGTTGTCTGGCACATGTTATCTTACTCCCACTTGTAGTTCTGTTGGTTGTGTGAGAGGTATGGGCGTCTTGATGTTCATTGTTTCTGCTTGGCTGTAGGGGTTTTACAAATCGAATCCCGTTTCACCATTTTTCACTGTGTAGGTTAACTGTTCTTCTTATGGTTTTACAGTAATTGAACATCGGTTTCAATCACTGTCGTTAACAACACTCCAGTAGTTAACACTAGTGCTGGTCTACCACGCTACCATGGTAAGGATGTCAGCTAGTCGTCTGCAACATCGAACACTGCAAACGCTGCGTCCGACCGGCACAAGGTGCGAAGTGGATAAATAATGACCTGGCGTAGGGAGATGAGGTGGTTCACCAAGGGGTTGGCCATTGTAGATCGCGTTTGTCTCCCGGACTGGGGACCTCGCGACTCACAGAGTCGGTGTCTGGATAGGTTAAGTGAGATGGCGGCTAACCGAGCTCAATTGTGTGAATGTTGTCGTTGTTTGGCCGAGTTGTCTGTGGAGTGAGTGTACTTAATGGCACGGGGCAGTGAAAACCGTAAGGAGGCCGTCTTGTTGATGACGCCTTACTTCCACTTACAGCTCGGTTGTTTATTTACAATGTGTAGGCACCTTGATGTTGAATGTGTGAATAGAGACGAAGCTATTTTTAGTGGTCAGGTCTCTTCTCCCTTTCTTTTTTCTTCTCTTTCTGTACAAGATTATTTATGGTTGTTTGACAGTTAAGCATCAGTGTGAGCCACTGATGTATTGCTATCTACAATGATGCTATCGTTGTAATACCAAACTATTGTTTGAACAAAGGGACGAGAAGCTGTACGATTTATTTTCGAAAATTCATGTCCCTAGTTCCAGACATCCAACGTTAAGGTACTTACAGCTTACAGTTAAACAGCCATGTTTTTCCTGAGAGTTAGACAGTATTTGCAGGATAGTTTCCTTTGTTTTGCGCCCCCTCTTCTCATTACCCGTCACTGTATACAGCCGATAAACAACCACTACCAATACCTTATTGTGGGGGCAGTGGTGATGACACCACGCATGAGGTTGTGCATGAACAACACTTGACAATCGAAATAGAGTTTTAGGCGGAATATTTGTTACTTTGGGGAGATCTTGTGTGAATAGACTGAAATTGTACTCCTAACTATCAACTATCCCGAAAATGCACCGTGAAACCTAAGTTGATTATATCTTGGTGGTTCATCTAATAATCTCTTCCCAAGGCCGGGTGGCACCTAAATTAGGCACCGTTCGGTTCTGCAGCCAACATTCGTGATGAACGGTATCCAACTTGGCAATTGTCGTGCTAACCGTAATCTTGTCCACGTATAGCTTTTTGCGCTAATTTGAGCTATTCCCGCCCCTTTTTTATTTCATTTGATTACAGATTTCAACTCTCACGATAACGGGTCCCATCGGGAGTCAAAAGTTGGATTTGTAAAAGTGTACGAATGGCGAGTGAACGACACGACAGTTCAGTCGCGTTCTTTCGGCTGGCCTGATCCACCTGTTTGTGGTAGCTCTAAATTGCATATTGCTTCCGATTCCAATGCCGACTCCACAGGATTCTGCCGTACAGAGTCTTATCAAGCGATCAAGGTCTCTTGGGCAAAACTGAGCACCATCAGTCCGACCTTACATCAGTTAGTCTCACGTATGTATCTGTCAAATGACGAATACTCGGAATTGCTGGAAAACGTAAGCTACGTTTTTTGTGTGTTCACCTGTCCAATACCGCATACCTACGAGCCTGCGTGCATTGCCCGTTAAAAGACGGTCTTCTTCATCCTAGCGTAACAACCAACCACTATCATTACGCATTGGCTTCTATATTAACAGTCATTTTGTTCGGACTGTCATGCCCTCAAACACGCATTTCAATACGTTTATTGTGCGGCCACTGCGTCTTGCCTCTGCGCTCCTCAACCTTGCTCTTTTGCGTGGAGTCGAAAAACTACTCACTACATAAAACACGCGTACTGCCTCAAGGCCATTTGCGAACGATCAGGTAAATGAGTCATCACCTCAGTGGCCAGTCAAATGCACACACCATATTGGGCGGCAAATTAAGGCGGGTATGTCTAGAACGGATCAGTCAGGACGATGGATTGGCAGTGTCTCGGTTTTCAAGAACCACAGCACAGTAATAGGTATCACTGTGTCGTGATCTTGAAGACACCA
Source organism: Paragonimus skrjabini miyazakii (assembly GCA_014338405.1). Classification (NCBI taxonomy): domain Eukaryota; kingdom Metazoa; phylum Platyhelminthes; class Trematoda; order Plagiorchiida; family Troglotrematidae; genus Paragonimus; species Paragonimus skrjabini miyazakii. Next base: position 35,195 of record JTDE01021606.1, on the reverse strand, counting down.
TTTAAACCGGAACTCAAATGTACCTGCTCGGCTAACTGGTCGGAAATGCACATTAATAGGGCAATCTTGTGACTACCTCGACTGTACGAGCCTCCGTTGAATGGTCTGCGTCATTATAGGCAAATATGGACAAACACGTGTTAACATTAATAATGGAATTCATTATTGTTATAAAGCCTGCATCATTCACACAGTCATGTTACTCTGAGCATAAGAGGCTTCCACCGTCCCCAAGTTTGTCAAGCAACAAAGTAACACAAGCGACCCGCATTTTATTGGATGAAAAATCTAGGTTGGGACTGAGACATTTCTAAACCGACGGTTCGCCTCGACTCGGTTCCGTGCCATGGTTGGTTGCCTGTCTGTTAACTAGGTTAGTTACTGCTCGGTTTAGTCTGGACTGAGGGATGGCGATGATGAAGGACAATGTTCTACGTCCAAGATTGGGACCGTTCTAGCACCATCCCATTTTATTCGATGTAAGGAATACCTGTAAATCATTGTAATGTTTGCGTTCTCTTTCAGTTTCCCTCCCACTATTCTGCTATTTTGCGCTTCGCGTGTTATATATCAAGGAAACCGTGGGTTCGTCGTCTTACGGTCATCTGAAAAAGCCCCATCCATTGAATTAATTTCTCTTTTGTGAACATTATGTTAGCTTATCGTTTCACTATTTCTTCTGTGCGTCTGTAGCCGACCGTTGAACGTTGGTTCATTCAACTTTCTATAACTTTAGTTGCGAGTGCGTGGTGTTGTTACACCTCATGTGATTCATATGACAGGCTGTTTTTCAACCGTCGGATCCAGTGTTATGAGGTGGATGTTGGAAATGCTTGTTTGGAGGTACAGCACTGCGATCGAGCGGACAGCCCGCTAGAAGAATGGAAAGTACTATCTCCAAGGTAGGACTTCTTATGATAGGTAGTATACGTTTGTATCTGCGTTCGGTAATTGGCAACTGAGGCCGCAATACATTGTGGTCAAACCTGCGTTCGTTTTGTGTTTGTCATTCAACCAGTCCGGTCTTTCGGTAAATCAGCCGCCTTCTTCAGACACGGGGACGACAGTGGTCTGCTGTTCTTTTTTTCCTTCAGCTTCCTTGGTGCATCATATGCTGAAGGTTTTGTTTGGTTCTCGGTTCAAATTTAAGTGTTATACGCGAACATTTTTTGGTTTCGTTCCGTAAACAGATACTGCCAATCGTATATATATATGTTGATTTTGTATTCTAAACGACTAAGTCAATAACTTTGGGTCACAGTAAATGTTGGCAGTTATTTCCGAAACCAACTTAAAATCTGATAGTTAACAATGGTCAGCGACCGTATATATACTTTTGGTTTCAGGGGTTCGTCGACCTATGCAGGAGATAGAAGGATCATGGGGCTCTACCTTCTTGTTTTTATGTTAATCGGCGTGTAAAGTCGGTTGAGTGATTCATAAGTTTGAAGGAAACCGTTGTAAAGGAATTGGATCGAGTAGAATGTCACTGGTGCGTAAAATGCGTACACATTGAAACAGCTTATTAATGAAACCGGCAAATGTGCGGTCGGACAGCAACTAAAGATAGGCAATCGTACATTTGGTATGCTCTGACACCGCCTTAGGAAAATGGCCAAGGGAACCGTAGTTCCTTTTTTTCTCCCGACGTATGTGCCTGTCGAGTAGATTTTTAGTTGTCTAAACCAAGCCAACCAAAGCAGGCAGATCCTGACTGCCAATTTAGGTGTACACGGTAGCCTACCGACTTTGAGCTCAATTTTTAGAAAAGGGTTTTCAATCACTCTTTCCTGGTTGGTGGGTGGAGGTCTGCTGGTGGACTACCTGATGTGCGCGTATGTTTGCATCTGTCAAATATGCCTATGGTTTATTTGTAACTGACCCGTTACCACAGGTTTTTTGGGTTAACACCACTTCCCGAACTCAGACTCTCAGTGGTCCGTCTCTGGACGGTTTCAATAAGAACAATCAATGCCTGACGAACGGCATCTCAAGTGGTCAGTTTAATACATTTGTCGCTTATTCCTTGAGCTCATTTTTCTAATCTGTTTCGTTCCTTCGTTTATCATAGTGGATTTACCCACCTCATTTCAGCTCATGCACATTTTTGATAGGTCCGACGAAGTATCGAAACACTGCGCCAAACAAATTCGTCGCAAGTGGACGTGCGTTCAGTCTATCGAACACATGCTTTTTCATGGCTTCGACGAAATCCGACCAAGTGGAAATGGTGGACTGCGAATTGGGATCAGAAGCTGACGTTAACTGTCGCAGGTCTTTTCAGCACTCACGGAAAAAGTGTCATGCCCGAATTGCAGAAGTGTAAGCTATGTGGTCGGCGGATATTGTTCGAAAGTTGTTCTTTATCGGGCGTTTGTCACTTTGCTATCCACGTTTTCACCGTTGTAATAAACTACTCATGAACATTAGTGAGTAGTATGTATGCGCTGTGTTCCATCCTCGGTTCCCATGAGGAATTGGAAATATAGATTCGGCACATGCCTTACAGTTGTTAACCACACTGTATAGTTATACAGCCGTATTAGTCAATTGGGTAGTAATCAAGGTATTTATAGCTTCTAAACCAATGCGTTTGAACGTTCTATCTTGCTTGTATGTCATCGTCGGTAACAATAAATCAACGATTTATACCGACTAGTAAATGTAAATCGTTTCATTTTTCTATCGGTTCGTGAAACTGTTGACGGTGTCTATGAAAGTAACGAAAACATGGTACTTTTGCTAACTTCAATCATTTTTGAAGTTGCAAATACTTTCACTAATCGATGAAAGAGGTGGTTTACGATGCACTCAGTGCGTTCACTTTTCCTCTGTGGATCAGAGGACTGATCCATGCTTGCAAAAGTTATCCGCGAGCTCTTGGTTTCCGCTCGTCGTGTCCATCATTTAGCGCGTATCTGATGGTCTGATTGTGTGAGCGACAGCTCGTATTTGGAAAATTTGGAAGTTTGTGACGAACAGCTGAGTCAATGAAAACGGTTGGCCTTTGTATGCAGATCGGGCTTCTGTCGCGCCGTACATGGTTCTATGCAGCTTATTAGGGCCTGAAGAAACTTCGAAGGGTCCAGGCGCTATTGTGATCATGGGCTACAGGAACTTTGATCTTCTTGTTGGATAATGTTAGTAAATACGGTCTACCAGATTGAGGAGCTCGCGATCATCTACACTGCTGCGTAGAAACACGCTCGGACTTGGCATTGAGTCATTTCCAGTGGTGAACCGGTATCTGTAAGCTTGTTGACTCTTCTTCATGCATTTCCGTTGTTCTTTGATAAGTTTTCTCTCTCCATACATTTGTACTTATTTACTAGTCCTTTTTGATATCGTTGATTGCTGTTAGGAGCAACTGCAGTCCGAACCATAGTACACGTGTGTGCGGCTCAAAGTTAGCAATGTAGATGTGTATCTGTCCGATGTTACCCGTCATAGACTCACTTAGAAATGGCTACAGTTTATATTTTAAAGGTAGACAATGAACGGAATCTAAGTTGTTACCTGCCCACCCTCGAGTTTCAAATATTACAAATATTACACACTAATGTTCTCACATCTTTTAAACAAATGGCAGTGTTGCAAGTCGTAGTAAGATGCTACCTACCTACCTGCTCTTAGCTAGCAGATAATTCAGTCACAATGCACTACTGACCTAGGTTAACCCCTTTCTTTTCAAACCTCTCCGTTTACTAACTGTTTGTTTTACGGGGGCTCCATTCTAGAGGATGAACGTGTGATGTGCCTGAATTAAACGACTGTAAGGTATTCATTTGTGCCAATCGCTTTTTGGACACCCTTCAGCAGACATGCTGTCGCGTGACTGTCTCGTTTTTCCATCCTCCGGCGAGTTCTTGAAGATATCTTGAATTCTTGACCTATGCAATACAGATTGTCTTGAGTTCAGTCGGTCAGTTGGCATTGGTGCCATACAGCATTGTTCGTGTTTATTATAAGGATAGCTGAAGAAAATCACAAATTTGAAAGTCGCTGGGCATATTTATGTGCTGTGTAAGTTGAACACATAGGAAACACACTGGTCTCGAGTTTTGCTTTTATTTGAACCCGTCAAAAATGCATATCCTTACCTCGGTCAAAATTTGGATTTTGATCCACGTTTGTGCGATGGCCATTTTGATCACTGATGTCCTATTGGGCACGACCGAGTTATCGTTCACATTCGTTTTTGCGAGTTGGAGGCTTTTGACTTTACATTTGATAGCACATGTTCTGACTTGTTTTACGAATATACCCAAAGTAGACAATAAGTGACAGCCAACCGTTTTCGACAATAAATCGTCGAGCAGATACAATTAAGGAGGTTAAATGCGCATTTAGAGCAAAATCCGGACGGGGAATAAACGGTTTTTCGATTTCACTTGTGGTCTGAACATAACTGAGGACATGTACACTGTTTTAGTTGACCAGCTAGGACTCAGTGTTAGTGAGGCGAACAGGAACACTAATCGAGCACTTATTTAAGCTGTCCAAGTATGAGCATAATGACACAAGGACGAAACGGTCATGCGTTACTCGGTTAACGAGTTGATCGCCATTACGCTTGGCCGTGGAAATGATACGGCTAGCAGCCCTATTTCGTTTAAGAGCCGAAATACAATTGTGGACCTTACTTTTAGTGGGTGTTTCTAGATCTATTAATCGTAGTGCTACAATGCAGATTTGTGGCGGAATACATTAGGAGCAGGATACCAGTTAAATGGACTTTCAAAGTATTCTACCCACCGATCGAACCTTCTGGACTTATTATGGATGAGTGTGCCATCTGCCTTACTGATAGCTTCACTGACAGACGGTCGCCTGTGATCAATAGTACGGATAATCCTAAAGAGTGTACCGATGTTCCCCGAAGCAAAAGCGGATTACATTTCTTCATCTTTTTCCGTTAACCAAGCCTCACTATCAGTGCCTAGGCTGCGTTTCAGTTTCCTGCGGATATCTCTCCTAAGTTTGTTATGTGAACTGCCAGAAAGAATGTTCTTTCTGGCTTCTAACAATTCCGAGGATTTCTATGTGATCCAATATTTGTTTACCCCACGTTACCGTACATCGCGGTGCCTGATTCTTGAATGGTCTGTGGGACTTGGGTCCAGCAGCTAGGGGATCTTCGGGATGAGAATTGCCAAGCTTGCTTTCCAGGCCATTCTGGTACTTATGGCTTATTGGCAAAATAACCGGTTTTTCAAAGGCCAGCCGTTGTTATCGGTGGGATGGTTGCCCAACGAAGTTAAAACGAAACGACAGTCTATCACCGCATGATCTGAATGCAGTTACGTGCTTGACTAAGCACGACAGTCCTGACAGTCTAACAGCTATGGTCTATCTGAGACCAGGCTTGATTCCAAGAAGGGAGGCACCAAGTATAACATTGACGAGCACGATGTTCAAAACTGGTGCTGTCTATAAATAGTCTATACTCAGCGCACAGCTGCAACAGTCGCCTGCCATTATCCGAGCAATGTTTTGTGAGTGCACTTAATGATACGGGGCAGTGAAAACCGTAATGCTGATGTCGTCTTACTTTCACTTATAGCTCGGTTGTTTGTTTGTAAGATGTAGATCCCTTAATGTTGAATGTTTGGATATAGATGAAGCTACGTTAAGTAGTTGGGTCTCTTCTCTCTTTTGTTTACTGGGTTTGCTTTTTTTGTTCATGGTTGTGTGACAGTTAGGCATCAGTGTGAACCACTGATGTATTGTTGTCTATGACGATGGTGTTATCTTAAACCTGCCACCTAAACGAGACCCTGCGTCACCAAGGCAGTCGACCTGGGCGTTCATATATCCGGCCATAACGACTTTATCAAAGCCACCTGTCGACCAAAGGATGGCGGCCAGATCCGAGTAAAACGTATCCTTGACGCCGACGTCACTACAGTCAGTTGTACTGTAGGCAGACAGTAAAAAATCTGAGTTTTGCATCTAAAGCTGGCCTTGAGAAAACCACCCAAGCTGACAGCTCAAAGTCTGCATCAACCTGACCGATAGCGGTGGCCGTGGAATCACCCGAAGCGTACAGTTATCGGGTAAACGATGTGGGTGCTGTTAGTTCCATACGCTAACTACTGTCCTGGATTCTAGTTTCCAAGATACAGCAGACATCGTCATGCAACGAGTCTAACGTTCGTGCAAGAGCGGCCTGTTGACCTATCTGTTTTAGAGTGAGAACGTTGAAGACACCTGTATTAATTCGCATTCTAGGTCTAAGCAAGGGACGAGGGAGGCGTGAAGCTAAATGGCAACAGACGGAACTTACCGGCTCAATGTTACTACGGTTAGCTACATCTGTTGTGGGACCTGTGGAATAACTATCTGAAGTGGAGGTTGGGGGGCGGGGCGGAGCTGAGAGCTAAATTTGATAGGACAGTGGGGGATGTGTCAGCAGTAGCATGTTTTCGCTTATCCACCCTGCTGTATGCATCAGATCGGACGACCCGGTTTATACTGCGAGACGACCGATGCAGTATGGGATTACTGGTGTTGTGACTATTCATGATTGTGTGTGGGCTGAGATACTGCCAGGGCGCCCAGACCCAGACAGGAAAACGATTAAGGTTCTCAACCAAAGCCTTTGGTTCAAAAGCCTGTACAGCAAGGCATCGGCTAGGTGGCAGTGTACCCGAACTGGTACATTTTTTGGAAAAAGATACTAACCTTCTTGCAACCCCCAACCTGGAGGACCAGGAGACTGGTTTGTCAGGCCTCTACCTGTTGGCCTGCCTGGCATGAGTGACTCTATCGGTGTGGTGGCCACACCGTCCAGTTTAGCCCAATAGGTCATCGAGATGCGCGAGCCGTCACGCCGTGCCAAGGTCCAGTCTTGTTTTAACGGTGAAGTTAGCCAGTAAGTGATCATTGTTTCACATTCTCGTTGGCGGATCAGTTGTTATCATTTGACTGAAATTAACCAGTCCAATGATAGAAAGCGATCTACCAACTAGAATGTGAAACGATGATCGCCTACATATTACAAATAAACACTTTTGTTGCTACGACATTGCCTCAGCAACGATTCTCTAGTGGGAGTCGTTGTGTTACAGGTTGCTGGCGGGTTGTTGTCTGTTCTTGTTTATTAACAAATTCAAATATGACCTTGTGGCGCAGCTAAAACTGAACCGTGTAACCCCCTGTCACAACTACTGCAAACCAGATTTATAGATCATCAGCTTGTGGGCCTAAGAAATATTCGCGCTACCTTCCGAAGATCATTCTTTCGCTTGTTTGCCTCTTATCCTAATCATCACCTTTCCCACCCACGCGTTTCAGACGCTCAAACGTCTATAGAGATCGCCAACCGAGATGCTGACCATTTTGGTTTAACAGAATACGAGCTGCAGTTGGATGTGCGCAATCTATCGTGCAATTCTGGCGCTGTGTTAAGCGAATATTTCAATATCTTGGCACACTCCACGGAAAATCGTCTGGTCGGTTCTATCGGTAAGTCTGTTATACGATTGGTGAATGCTTCGAAACGCCGAACACCTGGGCCCTACTTATATCCGCTAACATTCAGGTGCTTAATGAAGACCAAACAGTCGGACTGGTCACTGGCTTGTAAATTTCTTTTGTCTATCATTTCTCGATGAGTTATCGGACGTGAACAGTGTCGTTTAGAAACTCATGAATCGTTCGTCATTAACTCCACGTCAGTTTTCTTTGAATGCAAAGTCACCTCTAGCTTAGTGGCAGCAACTCTCGACGCTTTATCACACGGTCGCAAGTTCTAACCTTGTTTTCTGCGATTGATTCCTATACAGGGTTTAACAATCCGAAAATATGACGCCCACCTGTGACCTTGTGTATCATATCGCGACTAACGTTCTTTGATGTTGAAACTGAAATTAAGCTAACTTATCTCGTACACCACAATACGTTTTCAGCTGTGCTGCACCTGATTATACGTGTTCTGGATTGTACCGTTTTCCAGATCTAGCGAACTTGTAGATGTTGCATAAACATCTATATGTTCTGAGGTCACCCCAGTGCCAATTTCGGACGTATCTTGCAAAATGTTAACATGTTAATTTATTCTCAGACCGTTCAAGTTCAGCGATCAGTGAAACAGTGTTAATCAGTCAACGTGGATCAGTTTTGTCCACGCAGAAGTTACTGAAGCAATCAACTTCTTACCTTGAAACCGATTGCACTATTAGCGCGCGAAAGATCAAAACCATTTAGTCCGTTCGCTTATTATAGCTGTGTGTAGTTTGCATAACATTTTTTGGTTTTACATTAGCAACTAGTGACAGTAAATCGAATGTTAGCATATCACGAAATGTCTTCTCTGTTTTGAGCGAACAAACACAGGGAACTCAGTGGCTTACATATTTAGTTGTCGTCAAGATGATTAAACAGTGCTTGCCGGACAATTATCGCTTGCATGGTGACTCGTCGACTGACGTGTTTAAACGCCCTTGTTTAGGACCAGTCACGATGTTGTATGATAAGCAGTTTCGTTGTGAGTAGTATACTCTCACAAGTAGTGTATTATCCACAGAAGACATTCAGGAACAAAAAAGCAAGCTCCGAATGCCAGGAAAACGACGGACAAGAAGAGACTGTCGGAATAGTGTGTACGCGCTACGGCAGAAGTTCCACCAAGGCGAATGACAATGATGTATGTGAATGCATGTCTAACTTGCAAATGAGTGTGCACGTTTGTGGTTTGATTTTTGACATGACATACGGGAGTTTGCGCAATAAATGAATTCTCAGGCCAAGCGTCTTTTGCGGTCACAACAACATCATTTGGTGAACTTATCAAATATGGCTACGGTGATAACGTATTCTGCGCGTGCATTGCCGCCATTTGTCACTTATACCCAGACATGTTGCACTGCTTAGATTTGTATGCATCTTGAAGTAGTTAATACCGGTCGCGTTGTTACCATATCTGTACGGCTGGACAAAAATTAACCTACCAGTTTTAATTATTCATTTGGTACGTATCAGGCAGATATCCAAAACGTTTTAAAATGGCTTGCTGCGTTCTGCTTCTTGGGCCCGATTGCTCACGTCACTTTCTCTGAGTGTCACTCTTGTGTTCTAGTGTAATTGTCATTTTTTATTTGGCAAACATCTACACCACATTAATCTTTTTCTCACCTGTCCGAACGTTCTCCCTATAGCTGCATTGTGTTCTGATTCTATCGAAGCGATGGTTGAACTTTCGAATATGCGGAAAAAAGTGATTATCAGCCCCACAGTCGCGACCGCACGATTTCTAGAACAACAGCACTATCCCTTTTTCTTCCGTACATCGCCTGCCATGACTCCGGCAAAGTGAGTAGAGATTTTGTCAGTCTATCTAGTCGAGATTTAACCGTGCTTTGTGAATCCCTTCTCTCTATTTTGTTTTGTTTATTCATTTCGTTGCGTTCAGCGTGCATCACGCTGATGTATAGTTCCGGTCTCCCGCTGCTTATATTATACTAGGACTAAGTATTCTCACATACTGTGCCCGCCGGTATGCACGAGTAAAACGTTCGTCACTCACCATCGTTTAGTTCCGAGTTCATCTTCTAGTGGTTTTCCCATCTTTACTGAATTGGTGGCATCAACGCAACAAGTGACATTATTTTTATTCATCAAAAATTTGGTTGTGGCTGGTTTTCAACCGTTGCTGCTGAAGTAATATGCGGAACCGTAACGTTACGGGCATTCCAAGTTTGATATGCAAAAAGCGTAGTGGCTCTCGCTACGGAGGGCGAGCCCTCGTAATCATACTTAACGAAAAGAGTAAAACATGGTCCCTCAGGGTAGAAGACGTGAACCGTCTTCAGATGTTTGAACACCGATGTTTTCGTTCAATCGCTCGTATCGGGTGGCACTAACGAGTGAGCAACTAGGGGGTTAGGAAGCGGGTGTTTGGCACTGATTGCCAAACGAGTTCTTTCGTTCAATCCTTACACTTGCACATACTTAGGTGGTTAACTCATGTACCAAGTATGTCAACTAGTCATCTACCACCCCGGGCGCTGTTCGCCGACATTGGGGCCGACTGGCGTAAGATGCGAGGTGGACATATTGTGGGGGACTGTCATGCAGGAAGTGCGAACATTCCAACTCTCGGCGGAATACCTCAACACAGGGGAGGTGCATTCAAAAACCCACGATGAGCGGATGGAGAACGGCGTGGGCGACCGGATCAGTCATCGCTCGACCGGATCGGACCAACGGGCGAGACGTGGCAGCCGAAATAGGATGGATGACCAAATTGAAGGCGTGATTATTCCAACACTCTCAGGAATATATCGACACGGCTGTAGAGTGCGTTCAAAGCCTACAGTAGATAGACGGAGGACAGCACGAGCGACCGGACAAGCTATCGCTCAACGAAATCGGGTCAACGGCCGAGAAATAGCAGGCAGAAAACCCCCGGGTAGAAGGCGCCAATCACACACCTAAACCGGGTAGAAGTGCACACGACGCGTGAACGGAAACCTGGGGGTGTTGTGGACTGGAATTGTGATTCAAAATCGCGGGCGTGTGGCATGGTAACTAGCGAGTTGGACAATAAAAATTGTGCTTTATTGGACGCCTTTTCGCTACAATAGGATTATCTGGCGTAGACTAATGAACTCGTTCACGAAGTGGTTGGTCACAGTCCCTCTTCCTATACAGGATTTGCTTTTTCTTCTTCGTGGTTGTGTAGCAGTTTAGCATCAGTGTGAGCCACTGATGTATTGCCGTTTATGGTGATGATGACGAGGAAAAATGCGGAACCAGTTCCTACTACAACCTAAGCTACCACACCGACCAATATCCCAACGACATGTGATCGAAGAAACACAATACACTTCAGTAAGTCAACGTCATATCAACAAAAAATTCCAACAGAATGTGGTTAATCAGCAGCTACTTTCAGCTAATTGATCAACCACAGCTTGTTAATGTATTTCTCGTTGTTGGTTTTCGAATTGCACAACCCAACGTTTGTACATTCGTTGCCTGTCGATTTCGTAACGTTCCGAAATACGAATTAGTTGATTGCAAAGACAATCGTAATCGAACGTCCACAGTTAACGTGCATTTCCTTCGAACATGCGTCATATCTCTGGACCGTAGTGCCCAGTGCATTACATATAGCATCCCTCTGTCAAGAGCCCAATTGAGCAGTTTGTCTGTAAGGGGCACCTCATTTTAAGAAGCAGTATCAGCTATCATTTTGACAGCTAATTGGCATCAGTTTTTTATGGTAGATTGTTACCCACTAAATGTGCTTGTTTTTGCAGTCCGTAGTGTTTCTATCTAAGTCCAGCAAGCTAAAACTCCTCTTCGGTATTATACTGGTTGCTAAAACAAAGATGTTCGAAGAAGTAAGTTCAGACCAATCATCAAAGGATAGTTTGTACGCCCTTAACTATAGGCTATGACGTAATATGTGTTAACGATTGGTACAAAAAGATTCGACAGTACAACATACGGCTAGTGAAAAAAACGCGAAACATCTCATCTGTAGAGCGTTGTCCTCGGTTCCTAACGATTACTGTCGGCTTAGGTGCAAAGTAACTGGAAACAGACGGTGAATCAGTTGAAGTAGACTGTGTTCGAGTCATGCATTCGCTTTTCAGTACGTTAAACATTATAGGCTATCTATTTTCGTTTTGATTTATTCAACGTAGTCACGTGACAGCAAACTGTTGTGTCGTAAACCAAACGGCAGATGTAATGTCTTATTAGAAGCACTTGTTTCAAGGTAATGATTACCTACGGTTAATATCAACACAATTAGTGGAACGAACAATAATTGAATGGGCCTGCCGGTTCGTTAGATTGAATCGTTGGATTAACTAACCAAGAATACGAATCATGCTGGAGTACACGTATGCACATGAATATTTTTTAAGAAGCAGATACTAATACAGCTGCATTCATCATCACTGTTGACCTGCCGGGTTCCACTTTCAGTGTGTTTTATGGTCTCCTTTGAAGTACATTCAACTAAGTCATTTCTGACCTTGCTCGTTTATTTATTACTGTTCTGTAGTCCATTTTGTACAGCTACGGTCGTAACTTTTAAAAATCAGCCGTAGTACAATCGCGAGGCTCGATTGGGGCAATGCGCTATCGGGATGTACCGAGTTGTCACCGAAATATTGCCCCTCATACTCTGCCATATAAGCACCAACAACTTGAATCTGCAGATTGTTTATCTAACAACTCCAAGAGTTCTTTTTTCAGTGTGGTTGATGAGAATGCATCACATTCTCTTAATATTCTTCATTTTATAGGCTGTCGAGTGTGTAGTCTCACACTCCTTCAGAGATTAGTAAATTATGTATATACGTGGGTGCATCCATTCATACCTGGTTGCCGACTAATCTCAACTGACAACTTTCTAGTCGATAGAGTAAGTTGTTTCAGACAACAGGGTCATTAACTGTTCTGCTGGTGGTCGATAACGCGGTTTCTTGTAAAGGGCCACATAACCTGTTCCTTTTTTTACGGGCAGTTACCTGATTATTCAGTCTCCGCCTACTCACGTTTTGCCCTCTGGAATCACTGTCTGAGCATCGAGGTTGCCAGATAACAGCTCATCAGGATTACTAATCAAGTGGTTCTCGAACTCAACGCGGTGTTTCTCGCATAGATTATTCTCTTGACCTGGTAAATGATAGGAATCTAATAGCACCTTGCCGAAGCAAGCACTATTGTTCAAACTTTCGTCCCTGGAACTGCTTCTAGCCTAACTCAGATTGTGAAAAACAAACGCGATATGCCATGGACGTTGTCTGAACTACCAAAGGTTTTGCGGCGAAGTCAGTACGCCTATCGGCCTGCCGTATTTGCCTATTCCGAATACACATCGGCAAACTGCGTCGTTGTTTGTGTAATGCACTGGCTATGACGAACGCCGCTGGTGTGTGAGCAGGTCGTTTAAGTTCTCTATTAATGCCTTCTGATCTGGTGGTTTCATATAGTCTCGCAGTGTTCGAGTTATTCCTTTGTTAGTTTATATATATGTATATATTCGATCTGACATTCTTTCTCCATCTGGTTACAGTTACATTTTGCTACAACTGTTCCTTCAATGGGGTTGGCGTCGTATCGTGATGTTTCGTAAACTGGACCACGTTTTCAATCCGCGTCTGTTTCAAGCTCACCAGATCGAGATTATAGCAGACATTCAAGTCGATGAAAATCAATTAACTTATAAAAGTGCGCGGAATGTGAGTTCCTTTTCATTGAAATGTTTGTTTTGTAACGTTCACCGTAATTGAACGCGTTCCTCATCAAACCGAATGTATTCACTTATCAATTAAAGCTGGTATTATCTGAGTGCACTGTAACCTTTTGTCTATCCATTGATGCTATTACTGGACAATTCGAAGTATGTTCAGTGAAGTGCCTATCTTGTTTAGACACTTGCCCGTTTCCTTATGTAGCTATACTCATTACGTTATGATCCTCACCTTGTGTAATAATCGATACACCAGGCTCACGTTTTGCAAGAAGGGCAAGCGAAAACAGCAGAACGGTGTCAAATTCGGTCAAGTGTTTATTCATGTCAGATGAATCCCCTCACGTCTTATTTGTTTCCTATGTTGTTTTCAGTCATTTCAGTACCTACAATAAATTTGCTCACATGCTGCACTCTGATCCGTCTCATAAGTCTCACAGTATACAGCAGATGTACCGTGTGCATCCTTCTGATTCATTCACAACGGCCTTAGGCCCGACCGAAAGGTATTGTAGCTCGGGTCGCCGCTCATCTCAATAGTGATGTGGAATGTTCTAGAGGGAACCTCCATCAAAAAGGTAAACAATTGGTAAAGGAAGTCTGAGCGGGAGAACACGAAATGGTATGAATCTAGGTACACCTTCGACTGCGGTACATTGCCATCTCGAATAACGTTTGTGACCAGCAGTTCGAGCGATCGCAATCCTTCAACAAGGCAGACGACGCCTTCCCACTTTATTCAGTGAACTGGTCATGGTCTTCATATTTCGTGACCATGTTGTTGTTTGTCCGCCACCTGGCTTTACCCAACTGTAGGTGGCCTCAGTGAATGATGTCCGATATGGTAAACACTTGACTGGCACGCGGAGTACGTGGCCCAACCATCACAGACTATACAACGTGAGTAGTTGACCAGTTTATTGCGCATCCCGAGCGTTCCAGAATACGCGCCGGCGAACGGCGATCATTCCAATTTGTTGTCAGACAGCCAGGTACGTGTTTGCAACTCTGGCATCTTGAAAATGAAAGGTATTATGAGCTTCATTCGGGTAAAAAATGCGGACGTAAACCCCACTGTTCATATGGTCTTGCCGATTAAGCTCCATGTCTACCGTGTGTCGTAGACAAATGTTAGTTATCGACTCGACTTAATTCAGCCGAACAAAATTTGCAGATAATCGGCCTGTCAACTACTTGTCCAAATGAATAACATGTAGGTTCCAGGCGAAGAGTACTCAACATTTCACACTTGCATCAACCGTGGTTTGAATCACTCGCATTTGGTGATTCCCTGAAAAAGGTCAAGCACCAAATACCTTACCTATTTCACGATGTTAGACCGAATATCAAGATGGGCTTTGTAATTTGGTGTCTGTATTGATCCGACCACATTCACGGGCGATCTCCACCGAACCATGACGGCAAGTATGTCAGATTTACTCTCCCACGAAAAGTCTACTTGAAAACTGTAAGTACATTCGAACGGGTCTGAAAAGTGTGGTTTGCTGTCCGACCGCTTAAGAAGGTAAACGCGATTTACGTGTTGTGTCAGATGCTAGGTACTACGTAGGTGGCTTACTATTGGCGATATAGCAGTTTAGATGCTCATGCAAAAGCTCGTATTTCCATCGTCAGGAAAATCGTTTCTGTTAGGTTTAGCACTTTTTATTGACTGATAACATTGGAGGAACTTTTGACGTATGACAGGGTGTTTAACCAACTTATTTTAATGTTTGGGTAACATGCTTGAACTGGTACGAAAAGTGACTAGTTGAATTTTGAAAACTACATTTATCATTAAGTGGACAAAGTTTCCATAACTGATAATTTGTTGAGATTCTATCAATTAGGCACGTCTTTCCATCTCTGTGTACGCACAAACGCTTGATGTTGGTCCTGGTAAGTAGGTGACGACTGGTCGACCTAGGGTCATTTACATCTCCATGATTACTTCGTCCAGATATCTGTTGTTTGGTTGTCTCTCCAAAACCCATCTGACTCTTTCATTCTGATTGTGGGCCTTACTTTCAAGCCATACATGCGTATGCGTCCAGATTGTTCGAAATGTTTTGCCGGTGAACATCACACGATTTGGGTTTTCGTATTTAATTTTCGAAATGAGATAGCTTCCACCCGAAAACATTTCATTACTTCAACCGTAGTCTAAACCAACACTATATCACATCAATGATCGTTTATTGAGATATCCAGTGTTTCAAATAAACGAGAAACTTTTCACCTCAAATCGCTGACAGAATACCAGATACGATACCAGACGAAGGTAATGATACGTTTCCTCCAATGAGTGCGGATGAGAGAACCGGAAAGTATCATCGTTGATGGTCGATTGCTATAATAACTTGTAGTACTAAGAGAACAAAGCGGTGCTAAGGCTTCAAAGCTTAGAAAAATCTCGTCTTTTAAAATACTGTCGCATGATTTATTTAGGTAAGGCTGGGATATAAAATAAAACAGCTGCATGTCTAACGGAGGAAACGATTCGCTAGTCGTCTTGTGATTGTTAGAACCGGAGTGGCAGTTGACAGAAATACTGTGTAATGGGCCATTTTAGTTTACCGAAGCTTTGTCGCTTGATGACCATATACAGATGTTAAATATGGACTGAAGAGCCTGGTAGAATTGGATTTCGCTTGTTCGCGATGTGTGCACTTTCGAATAGATCACAGTATCTTTTCGGCTATAAATACAACGAACATTTTCAGTGAATGACTGATTTCTTTTCCGTTGGACGTTTGCGTGTCATCTTAGTGTCGTCGCTGATTTTTGCATTTTTTACTCCCGAAGTTTCACCAAAATCGCCCATGAGCCATGCTAATGACTATTCTTTATTCAAGCTTATCTAACTCTTCTCTTTCTTTAGACTCTGGAAAATCTGAAACGGAGTAACAGTCGTATTTTTGTGGTCGAACATGACACTCGAGGCACGTATCTCATCCTGTGTGCTGCGCACCATTTAGGCATGCATCTGAGCGCGGGCTACGTGTGGTTCCTTAATCCATGGCTCTCTAGTAACTGGTGGACCCATCCGTCGTTGACTCGATTCGCTGAATGCACTTCAGAGGATTTAGCTAACATTTCTACTTGGACGCTGACGGTCGGACACCAGAATGTCGTGCCGGAAATGTTGCACAGTTTGTTCCGGCTGTTCTCTTCAGGCTACGGGCACAACACATCCGATCGTGGACAATCAAGTGTACGGTCGACGAATTTGACCAGTGTAAACTCCACTCTGACACGCTCCCGACGTCAAGCTTCTTCTGGTGGAACCGAGAATCAAACCGATCCACTACCAGCCGACAGCAAGTTGGATAAGAAAACGCATAGAATGCTAAAACCGATGGCATATGATCCATCTATTCTCTACCAGACCTACACGACCGATGCAGTCTTGACTTTGGCCAGTGCTTTGGTAAATTTACTGAAAGAGAATCCCTCCGCTCTATCGGCACTCGATCATCCTAGCGTAGCAGAGTCTTTTCGCAGTTGGGTCGCTCGCACGGAATTCACGTTCACCAAACCGTATTCCAAGAAAACTCAACCTGCCAGTGAAAATTTTTTCCTGAACTTCGGTTTCCAGTCTACTAGTGACTTGTACGGGCGTCATTTTTCCTCCACTGGTCTACACTTCAACAAATTCAACGAACGAGTAGCCGAGGTTTGGGTGCTGAAACAACGGCGCTTGAATGTTACCTTACCGGCCGGTTTCTGGTTTCCTAATCCCGATTACAAGGCTGAACCTGTACATATGGCGGACGGTCCACACAGTGGCACAGCAACCAGTCAGATCGCAGACATTCTGGCCGATTTTAATCGTTTCAAACGTCAAATGCAATTCACCCACATTGACAATGTGCAGTGGAGTGCATTTGGCGGTCTGCCACATGACGGGTCCATCACTGCTGAGGACTGCGCGTTTCTGTTCCTGAGCGACACATTGCGGATGGGTTGCACGGCCGCAACTGTTTTTGTGGCGGTTAGCATCACATTGGCTTGTCTTTTTCCAGTGTTACTAGCGAGTCTGTATTATCGACGCAAGTTGCGCGAGGCTGAGCGACGCACACGTAAACCATTTGAAGAATTGTGTGCTGAGTTGGCGGACTTGGATGTGAGTTGATCGGGCTTAATCCCTTGTTATTATTTCTGCCCTGTTCTATGAGACTTTGACGTTATATCTAGCGGTTTCCTTGTTCTTTGGCTCCACCTACTCGCACCTGAGATCACTGGGCGTTAATGAAGCCAACCACTGATATTTTTATGAGTTCGAACTGTGTTTACTTCCTTTGTTTGTGCAGCCTAATTCTCAGTTGTCTCGCTTCTCTTAGTCCACAAGTGTGACTCAGTTTGTCAAATGGTAGCGAACACTTCGTAGCCTGTCGCTGAAAACAATCGAGTTGTCTAATCAACTAAGATCTAAAGAATCATCCGGTTATGTGCCCGCGTTTGTGTTACATCCGCAACTACTCAGACGCCAACGTTTCGCGCTGAACGTTATCTACTCTTCCCAAAGCAGCGGATTCTTTTGTGATTACTTATCAGATTTTGCGCCTACAAGGAGACTGAACCTGGACGTGTTGTGACTCCTTGCAACCCGTTAGGCTAAAACACCGAGCAATACACTAACATCCAGAGGTTACCTAAGCTTAACTCGTCAATTAACGGAGGCCTGGAAATCTGGTCTCCTGCTCGTGGAAGCTGAGAATTCGAGGATAAACGCAGTTTACCTGAACACACTGACATCCAACTTCTAGTGGTTTGTTGAATGGGTTGCTAGCCACAGTTTCGGTTGGGGATTCCCAGTTCACATTCCGTGTATCTCAATCTACATATTTTTACATGTGATGGTTATATACCAGCGTAACGTCGATATGAACTACTGGTGCATTGCTCTCAATGTCAGCGATGTGCTGTACACCGAGTCATATACCTTTCTCATTCACTACTAATACATTTAATCATAATGCCCCTTAATTCACACAACTCTTGATTCATCCTTCGGAATGTTCGTTTAGGGTTAGAGAACGGTCAATCTGAATCGTATCGGCTTTATTGCCACGTTTTATTCATGTCCTGACTATTCAAGTTTTCTTTCACTTTTAATCGACCCCCCACATCAGGACAAAGATTGTTAGATCTGTATCGTCGCTACCTGTTACAGTTAATACCTGATGATTTCGTTACTCTTCACGACCACCTTAGAGACTCTTTACCACACGCTTTTGATCAGCTGGTTACCAAACGCTTTTGTCATAGCGTTATTTAAGTTTCTCTGGTTTGGTCGTAGTCCAAGGTTTGTAACTGACCTGCTGCGAGCAACGCAATTATTAAAATGTATGACAACCCTCTCCCTTTTGTACAAGAGGCCTTCAGGGCTCTATCTCAATGTCTCAAAGTGAATTTTAATTTATCCGTTTGATTGTTCCCTATTTCTGTCAACGTCACGTTGTTTGCTCAAACACTCCTCTCGGTATTATTAGCACTTGGTAGATGGTTATTTCTGAGATGTCCTTTGAACATTGATTCATTTATCTGTCATCGAAGTGTTCGTGTATGCTGCTCGCTGGCAGACACTGTCGTTATTACTAAGGAGCCAACACAGTTCTCTTTGTCTGGAGGTTAATTTCTACTGTATTTGTATATGTTAAAAGTCTCGCTTTTCAAAAAAAAAAGGCGAACAATCCTGCGTTGTTGACCTAGAGTTTGGAGCTTTCACTGACAAAACAGATTCGGTGATCTCGAAGAAAGGTTTGTGATAACTCTACTAAAGTCGAACACTACACTAGTGCCGATGACCCGCAGAAATTTTATTGGTTGCGATTAATAATTGAATGATTTGTATGTATGCTGATTATTTATCTGTACATTGTATTCGTGATGTACTAATGGAAAATTGTAATTTTCACCAACAAAGATTCCTTTCGTCGTACGACTGTTTTAGTTTGGTCGTAACGGTGTTCGTTCTAGGAAAACGCTGTAGGTTGACACTGACCTGCACATTTTCAGTAACTTCACTCACGCAGCGCGTCCGGCCTCATTAAATGACCCACGATACAATGCCTGCATCCGATTTGTCAAAACAAGATCAGAACATTTTGTTTATTATCAGAAAAAAGCAAATGTGCCCGGATTTCTCCTGACTATCTAAACTGTGACTGAATATATCACGCGTGATTGTTGGCTGATCTCTCATGCTATACCTAAGCCCACAGTAGCCAGGACACAGACGATGTAACTGGATGATCTGGTGCGGACGAACCACATGCACCTTTGTTTTTAAACCTAACGGTGTCCTGTGGGCGTACTCTCAGCGTTCGATCTCGCGGCCTGTTTAGGAGGCTTTCAATGATATGCCAATGCTTTGACGCGATGTTTTTGTTTTCATTCCTTGCTCGATTGCGTCAGTACGATCTGCTTTGATTGAACCAACATACTCAGGCATCAGATAAGTGAATAGTTATGAATTATTCTGAAACTGTTCAAGGCCCCTGCAAATTCTCTTGAGTTAGGTGAAAATGTTCACTACATATTCCAATCAGCGATGCTTGGGACCAAACACTGCACTGGGAGTGATTTTTCGATATCATGTGGTTGCTCACTGTCTGACTTTATCTCACTATTTTCCTCTCAGATGCCCGTCGAAACGATTGTACTCAACCGGCAGATCGGTCAGGGAGCTTTCGGACTTGTGTTTGGTGGTGAAGCCAAAAGCAACGGCCGTTGGGTCGCGGTCGCGGTGAAGGCGATCAACGAGAAGGCCAACTACGATGGCAAGTTCGACTTCCTGTCCGAGGCCAAACTGATGCGTTCCCTGAATCATAAAAATGTCGTCCGTCTGATTGGAGTCTCGCTGAATCAGAAAGACAATTTGTACTTGGTCATGGAGCTGATGTTAAAGGGCGATCTGAAAACGTACCTGCTCTTTCGACGTATTCTTGCTCAACGGTATGTGTCACCCGTATTCAAAAAAGTAGTTCGGGGTTTTGGGGAAAACCGTAGGGGAATTAGTTTGACCACAGTTATTGCTAGGGTTCTGGCATCCATTATACTTCATCGACTCATTGCAGCTCGGGAGGTAAACATTAGGGTATAACAGATAGGTTTTCGCTCTTGGCGAGAAAGCGTTGATCAAAGTTTTACTCTTTGTCAAATTCTGGAGTAGCAGCGTGTTTACCGATGGTCAACAATCGTCGTATTTCTCGACTGTAAACTTTTTTTCACACATCAAAGTGTTAAATCCTAGCTGTTAGTCTCTGGATTCGTTGGACAGCGGAGTTCGCGTTGACGAGTTTACTTGAAACCGCTAGCCTGATAAATGCATTTCCTCCCAGCCGTCACCTCTTGCATTTCGCTGCGATGCCGCAAATGCCAAATTAGTCGTCGTCGAGCAAACTGAGATAGGTGCACATATTGAGATACCCACTAGTGTTAGAGTTTTCACTCAATTTTGTATCTAGCTCGAAGGATGGTATTTTAATGTTATGTCAGTGCGGTCGGAGGTTATCTTCCCGCCTGACTACTTTGGCGCGTGTAAGTTCTGTTTGGTACCTTCCTTTTGTAGGTAATAGCAGTCTGGCTGCAGTTTCGTGCTGTTCGAATTAAACTTCTGTTAACTACCCTCCCATGGCCTTCTAGTCATTGTTTAGTGTCAGAAATAACTGGAGAGCATTACTGCCATTGCGCCGATCACCTCCTACGGCTCAGTAGGGTTCAGGCCTTAGGTGTTTTGATACTACGATTCTGTCGTATTTCGTTTGAGTTCAGCAGAATTTTTAACCATCTCCATTTATCGAAATACAAGGGTAGCTTTCGCCCTCGTCGGTCTGAACAAGAACATGCAGTACTGGTGGACTCCAAGGTGATCGACATTCAAATCAGGGATCAGCCTATATTTGATGGTCGCGCTCAACTCTGAATGATGTTCCGGTTGCTGTTATAATTTCAGTTCCTGTTTGGTTGTATGAGGCCACCTAAATCACGCAGAGTAGGTTTCTTTCCGGTGAAGAACGGATTCAGTTAACGTTGTTATATCCTTTTTAAAGAGTAAAGGAACGTGTGATCTCTCCTTCTGAGTCGAGTTGACAGTTAAATGCGTTCAGACACAAAAACAACATGTTGGTCTTTGCTGCCTGATTCTTTGTTGTCACCTTGTTACAATTGTCTTGACGTCTATTTAGGTCTGCGGATCACGAGGATGTCAGACCGCGCACTCTGACTCGTATGGGAATGGACATTGCTGAGGGGGTGAGCTATCTCCACAGTAAAAACTTGATTCATCGTGATATAGCGTGTCGCAACTGCCTTGTCGCTCAAGATAACGTAGTGAAGATCGGGGATTTTGGACTTACTCGGGAAGCAAGTGGCAGCAAAACGGAGAACTACTACCGATTTTCCAGGAACTGTGAGTTTCTCTATCGTCAATGTTTTTCAACCGTCTGTATGCAAAAGTCTGATGAACTTCGTTTCTTGTGTTGGGTGTGTACTTCGTGGGTTGCCACTCTCTCTAGTTGGGGCTGTCGATGGTGCAGTGGTCCATAGACATCAGAGATCGAAAAATGTTGGCAATGCAACAGTATTTGCCAACTTGCGTCTTCTGTCACAACGAGACTGGACCTTGACGCGGTGTGACGGCTTGCGCATCTCGATGACCTATTGGGCTAAACTGGACGGTGTGGCCACCACACCGATAGAGTCACTCATGCCAGGCAGGCCAATAGGTAGA
>JTDE01021606.1:0-13145 GCA_014338405.1 Paragonimus skrjabini miyazakii | reverse complement strand
ACTTCGTCGACTCACTGCAGTTCGGGAGTTAAACAGGCAGGGTTTCGCCCTAGCCGGAGATGTATAGATCATATTTTAACCCTTCGTCAAATTTTGGAGCAGCGTCATGTGTACCGTCGGCTAACAATCGCCGTATTCTTCGTCTATAAAGGTGCGTTCCATTCGGTGGATCGATTTACACTTTTAGAGTCGCTTAAACGCAGTGGTGTGCCGACCAAGTATGTGAACATACTGTCGGCGCTTTACTCCCATACTTCAGCTCAGGTTAGTGTCTACGGTGAATCGTCTGACAGTTTCAGCACCAGAAGCGGCGTTCGTCAAGGCTGTCCCCTTTCACCATTTTTGTTCAATTTCGTCATGGACGAAATAATGGAAGATTGTTTGCGTTACTCAAATGATGCCGGTGTTGACCTCCTACCAGGTGGTAGACTGACTGATTTTGGTTATGCTGACGATAAGGTGTTACTGTTTGACAATTTCTTAGCAACACAAAAAATGCTAGACGCTATTTCGCGTTCTGCTAAGTACTTCGGAATGCGCTTCGCAGACTCAAAATGCAAAGTGCTTCTGCAAGATTGCTGTGATTACGTAGGTTTAATGTTAGATAATGAAGTCATGGAGGTTGTTGACCGGTTTGTTTACCTGGGAAGCTGCATCGGCGGCAACGGCGGAGGTGTAGTGAATGAAATAGAGGCGCGTATTTCAACGGCTAGAGCGGTGTTTACTAATCTGATGCACTTATGGCGTCAGAGAGGTATCTCTGTGCAGCTCAAGGGTCGCGTATATCAGACAACACTGAGGGCTGTATTACTTTACGGCAGCGAAGTATAGCTCCTCAGGGTAGAAGACGTGAAGCGTCTTCAGATGGTTGAACAGCGATGTTTTCGTTCAATCGCTTGTATCGGGTGGCACCAAGGAGTGAGCAACGAGGAGGTTAGGAAGCTGGTGTTTGGCACTGATTGTCAAACGAGTTCTTTCGTTCAATCCTTACACTTGCACATACTTAGGTGGTTAACTCATGTACTAAGGATGCCAGCTAGTCGTCTGTCACCTCGAGCGCTGTTCGCCGACATTGGTGCCGACTGGCGTAAGATGCGAGATGGACATATGATTACCTGGCATAGACAAATGATATCGTCCAAGAAGGGGTTGGTCACTGTACATCGGGTTCGTCTCTCGGGCTGGACCCCTCGCGACTCACGGTGTCGATGGCTTGAAAGTTTGGGTGAGATGGCGGCTAACCGAGCTCAGTGGCGCGAGTGTTGTCGTTGTTTGGCCGAGTTGTCTGTGAAGTGAGTGCACTTAATGACGCGGGGCCGTGAAAGCCGTGAGGAATCTGTCTTGCTGATGACGCCTTACTTTCAGTTACATCTCGGTTGTTTGTTTGCTGGGTGTAGGCGCCTTGATGTTGTATGTTTGAATGTAGACTTAGCTATTTTTAGTGATTAGGTCCCCTCCCCTCTTCCTTTTTTCTTCTCTCTTCCTAAGCAGGGTTTGTTTCTTCTTCATGGTTGTGTGGCAGTTAAGCATCAGTATGAACCACTAATGTATTGCCGTCTATGATGATGATGATGATGCCTCGCTAAGTTTTACGGTAGGAAACATCTCATGCTCTAAAAGTTATAACTCTTCCAGTCACTGGTACAGCCAACATTTGTTCATCCTTCGAAATAAGTTTCACCTCGGTTTACATTCGTGCTTGCTACTCACGCAGTTCCTGCAACGTCTTTCATCAGTTCTCTCCGTATTTCTCTTGTTGTTTAGGCGCACTTCCGGTTCGTTGGATGTCTCCGGAAGCAGTCCAGTACGGTATTTTCTCCGTACAATCTGATGTCTGGTCGTACGGTATCACCTTGTATGAGATCACCACTTTTGGCGTGTTCCCCTATGGCGAGATGGGTGACGTGGAGGTGGTGGAGCGAGTTAAACGAATGGAATTCTGTATTTCTGACTTTTTACCACCAAGTGCTAGAAATACAATAATGTTAGTGATCGCTCGAATTCTTACTGGTTGCATTTTGTCGCATATGATCTGATTAGGCTTGTACGCTGAAACTGAACCAGTACATTAAGAAGTACATACTTTTATGTGTATATTTCTTCTATCGTTTTTTGCTGTATTTCCTTTGCATTTTTTTCTCGGAAATGCATAATCCATTCGGCCAATCAGGCTCTGCTAACTATACTGGTTAGGTAGAACTTCATTTTCATAGACATGGTTGTGGATCGTTATGGTATCCCTTTTCTACTAGTGCTCAGTCTTGCTCCACGTCTCTGTTTCAGTTGTTAAGATGATTACTTACTGGTCATGTCTTTACCTGATCAGCCAACCCAAATCCTTGTTGGATGTTTCGAAGCCGATGTGCGTGAAACGATCGGCAGTTGGGACACATGAAAAGGCAGGTGTACCATTCTGCGCTAAAATCTAGAAGCTTTACATACACGCGTGAAACATTTATCTAACTTTACTGTCGTTTACTCACATGCGGTTACTCTTCTGTGATGGAACCACCGTTTAGTTATCGAAACCATTACATTACACGGTGTCCTCAGTTGTCCAGTTCGCTTGCCCGGACATGCGCTCTGAATATTACCTTACTGCTTAGATCATTAAATCTTGTTGGCGGAATCGGGGATCCACTGGGACAGCGATCATCACCGTTCATTCGGCACGCGTATTCGGTTAGAGACTAAGCATTTTGACGTTAGTTTTAAACTCGTCCGCCTTCTTATCTCCTCTATACTGGACTGAGTGCGTGGTTCATGTTTTAATCTGTCTATCCAAGGTACTCAAAGAGAGTCTTGCTGTATCATCCTGCCATATTGTCCTTGTTTGTGATTTTCTGCCTATTGTTTGGTGGGAGCGTCCGATCGTGGGTCGCAGATGTTAGCCCCTAACTAGTTGAGTTACTGGCGCACGGTTTCGAACTCAGTTGCTGAGTTTGGAGAGCTCGATCGTGTTCAATCACTAGCTGTAATTTTGTATGACTCCTGACAGCAGACAATTTTGGGAATTTTTTCTACCTTACACTAAATAGGACGTCAACGTCACTTTGGCATAATAGTTACCGTCAGCCTGTTGACAAATGAACAAGTACACCTCGAAAACATTTAATCGATAAAAACGCTGTAATTTGCGTTTCTTTTTTTTACTGTTTCCTAAGTGAGATTGACAGTTTTATAACCATTCTTATTTTCTGAACCAAATTCGTCATCTGGGACCTTGAGGCAGACGGAGTTTTTGTACAACCTCAGCTAGTCGTGCTCCTAAGATTAGGGTTGATCTGCGAACTCCATTGAGTCAGATAAACGGCTCAACTAATTCAACATTTGCTATTCCCATAGTGCAATGTGTGGTCGAAGCTCACCGATTACGGATATCTAACAAATGACAACAACGACGAAACCGGTCGTATGCTTCCGACGTATTTTGACCGTTAAACACTTACTACCTATGCTACAGTACCACATACCTTTCGTTTTTCGGGGTCCCATGTGGCTTCTCTTTGGAATAACTCAGGTACGGTTTCGCCACTTCAGCTTTCATTTCATCCATGTCGGTTTGTTTTAGTTGGCAACTTATCAGGCAGTGTTGTCAACATCATAGCAAAGACCGGCTCTCGATGGCAGAAGTTTTGCAAGTACTACGTGACCACCCTGAATGTATCCGACCCATGCTGACTGACGACCCTCCTAAACCGGTCACTGCAGCTGAACCGTTACCGGTAAGTGCGATCACACTTGACTGTTGTTTTCATATTACGGCATTCGAAGTGCTCCCCTACGAGTAGTATGTTTGTTTCTCCCGCCCTGTCACACAGTTTCGCTCGTTTGTCGGAACACGTTTTCTACCAGATACTGCCATTAGGGATGACGGGTTCAATGCTTCTGTTGTTGCTGGTGTCGGTGGTGGTCGTGGATTTCGTAATGTCCGTAGCGTTTCGGTCACTCCGGTTCCAGTTCCCGACAACTTGTCATTGAAATTCAGCGAAGATTTCGAAGTGGATGAAAATAATGATTTAGAAGAGCGTCGACGACAATTGTCCTGCCCAGCACAGCCTGTTTTCATGTGTGCTAAACATGAGGGCGATGCGGGCTTCATATCCCCAGCTAATTTGTCGAGTTATGTGCGATCGGAACCATCGTCTGGTGCTGTTGATCCACCGCGTGCTACGGCTGACTCTCCACCCGATGCTATTAAATCACAATCTTTGCTTTTCTCTACCAACCCAGCGGAGTGTCCAGAATCACTTCTCAAAGGCCCATTGCGCGAAACAAACTCTGTGAACACCAATCTTCTAGTTCGGAATACTGCGGGTACCTGTAATCACTTACCATCTCGACGTAGGCACTCGTCAGATGGTGCTTCTCGATGTTGGCTATCGAATAACGGGCAGCATACCTTCACCCCGGTCGCTTCTCGATACTTGGATAAATGCCTTACCAAGTAAGTACAAAGACCTCTTGTTGAATGACTCGACTTTTCTTCGGCATATTTGTTGGTTTTCTTTTGTAAACTACCAGTTAATTAGGTCAATTATTCGGTTTACTGAACGATTACCGTTGACTCATTTGCTAATAACAGATATCGGTACTAGTAGGTGTGGTATATGACCGTACTTTCCTCGTGATTTGAATACGGGATCGCTATCTGAATATAGTACTGGATAGGCTGGTATGTTGCTAATTAGGCTGTTTCTACTTGTGATCAACTGAATAGATCCATAAACTTTTGCGTAATGAAGTTATCAAGAACAGTGGATAAAAATCAGTACATCCGTGATTAGAGTTTAATGTGATGTCAGTTAGTGCATTGTTGACGCGTTGTTTATTATCAATGACCAACACAGACTTAGATGACTAAGTCATGTACTAAGGATGGCAGCTGACCGTCTGCTACACTGATCACACTTTGTTGCTGCTGTGGCCGATGATCTAGAGTAAATTAGTGAGGTGGTTCACTAAGGGATTGGCAGCTGTATGTCGCGTTCTTTATCTGAGTCTGAATGTTGTAGTTGTTTGACCGAATTGTCTGTCTGCACCTAATGGCATTGGTCAGGTTAAAATCAGCAACGTTAAAGATATGTGCAAACATAATTATGTGCAAGATGAGATTTGTAACATGCCATCTTTTTCTCTAGACACTTAGCCGAAAATGTTTTCGTTACCAAAAGTGCAAACGCTTGTAGAAGAACGAGGCGCGCTTTCTGCAAACAAATTCATTCCCCAACAAACTAAACACCCAAAACAAGTCAAATTATATATGTATAAAGCTGGAACTCCGCTATGCTCAACCAATGTACAGTTTGCTAATTTGTGCCCTAGTTCAAGATTTGATGGATGTATTGGAACCCAGCACAACACGACGGACTCCATTCCCTTTAAAGACCATCTTTCACTTCAAAGCACTGGTCTCTTTCGATCTAATTCATCAAAACAGCAGGAAGACATGTTGCAGGATGTTAACATTTCGATTTATCTCATCAGCCGCATACTAAGTGGATTCCAGGTCAAAACACCGCTACCATGGGAGGTGGACGGTGTGAACCATTATGTTTTGCGCACAGAACACTGGCTCTCTTTGTTTGATCAACACAGCCAGAATTTTCGGGTCTGGGTGCCGTAGCAACATACTGAACGACTTGGTTGGGTTGACATTGTGACCTGTCTCAAGGATGTGCTTCGCAGTTGATAACGCCAGCTTTCGCTTTAGGTTGCTCATTTGACTATCCCTTCGCTCAGCAGACTGAATCAACCATTTTGGGAGGTGTTCGGTCATACGTTGATGCAAGCATCGGCCTATTCTGCCGATATAATTGTCATTGTAGCCGTAAGTGAACTGATGAAACGACGTGTGAGACAGAATGGTTAAGTGCGTCACATCTAGTTTTTTCATAACTAACTCCCCAAGTTAATGACAACAGGTACAACTCAGCTGCAAGGTGTGTGCGATTTATTGCTAGTTAAAGCTGATGATGCATTATAGTGGATAAATAATCTCCTCTGAACTGCAGTTTTATGAATATCCCTTTTTTCTCCGCCGTGTGAACTGCAGGTTTTCGTTGTTTTCTTGCTGTGAACGAAAGTAAATTCATCCGAGTATCAGTTAACAAGTAATGGGGTTGTTTGGAAATGTTCCTCTTGTGTCAGGCGGTCATCTGTGCAGATTTGTAGGCCCTAGATTCAGAGCTAGAGGTGTTGGCCTCTCCAAGTGGCTTTGTCTTAAACCGACCACTACAGCGTGTCGGCAAGACGCCTCGTAAGTAAAACGTCTAAAACAGCTGGGCTTCTGTTGAAGTCAGCCTCATAAGTAACAGACAAATTTGGGTGTATGGAGTTTATGAGGTCACAAAATTTGAGAAGCTTATCACTATCAGTAAGAATCAAAATATCATCCACGTACCTTTTGTATAAAATAGTCTTTCAATCATTCCGAAGGAAACATCCGCTAACGTTGGGTGTAGTGGGCTGTCCAATTTGCTCGAATGCAGCTTCTTCAAATTCAAACCAAATATTTTCTACACACAAGAAAAGATGACCCCTGAGATAATCAAGAATAAGAGGCAACTGAATATTCTGAACTGAAATAATACCACTAGGAAAATTTAGTCTCATGCAGGGGACATTAGTAAACAAAGACTGCACATCGATGGATTACATTGTTTTTGAACTCACAGAAACCTTCCTAAAAACGTGTACTAACTCAAATAAGTCTTTTACACAGTGTGATGACAACGTATTTCGAACTGAGTTAAGCATCCCAGCGAGCCGTCGAGCGAGCTGGTGGTAAGCTGAGTTGTCCATGGCCAAGATGGAACACCCTCTTTGTTTATTTCCCGTGCACCTCTCATACGTAGCGTTTGACTACCACTTATCTTTAATTGTTTCTACTGGGCCTAATTTATGAACCCATGTAACTGCAGTATTTGACTTTGTACACCCGGCTGATTTGATTACTATCAGAAGCCATAACATGAGTTCCCTAAACGTGATGTCTGCCAGCACAACCTATGGAAATAATTCTGCGTTTGTAAGGTTGTATTGCAAACAGCTCAATTTTATGTATCAGTTGCGCACAGCTCTATCCATTAGAGAGCTGCTTGGGTAGATAGACGGAGTATCGGAGCGTTTCCCCTAGACTGGGTGCTTACAGACATATATTCATGACCAAACTGGGAACAAATTTACTCCGTCGCATTGTAATCGATAGCAGTCTGTACACACTTTGCATAGAGAACGTTTAAATCTTCTATAAAATAGTGAAGACACCTAAATCAGGCTAACAGATTTCAGCTTTGTTAAATGTTAGACTGTATTCGTAGCCTTCCAGTCTATCGAATCAACGCTTTAATATGATCAACACACTCACTATCACGTCTGTTTCGTTTTATCAGAAATGGAATTTTGTCTGCTGCTCTGTACAGCCTATCTGCACGCCGGACACTGTGCTTAGAAATTACACCATATTGATGAAGTCCTTAGTCATCATAAATTTTCATACGGAACTGGGTTGCCAAAAACGAAATACGTGTTTATCCTAACAACTGAGGACAAAAACATTTTCTACGCGTTGTTCACATCAGGGCAACGTTTGATTTTGTTAGGAATAGTGGTAGATTTGATTACTCGGATTGATAGCTTTAGTGTTTGGACGTTCACTGAAATCGACGTTTTGATTGTAAACACGTCAATTTTCGAATGAGATTGTGTCAGTATATTTGATCTGAGGTTGACGGGGTTTCAGTGAGATTATAAATCACATGCTTTTTGATGCAATTGCTAGTGCGTCTCACATGGTAAAAGCTGCCGCATCATTCGGAACCTTTTTTGGGATAGTTTACCTGGATTTGGGTCACTTTTCTTCATCTACTCTTGAAACAGTCAATCTCCCCCGTCACTTTATCAGTGCATGTATTGTGATGCAGTTGTATTTCGTCTGCTTTCATTAGTCACAAACGTAAACATGCAGACTATGTGCATCATCGCAATAGAGTTAAAGAATGATAGGCACGCATATCACCACACCAGGCATGCGTTCAAGACCACTGCGACCCACTGAATTATCTCAGCAACTTTTGCGCATAAAACGACTATAAAAAGTCCAAAGGCTTATTTTTTTCACCCAAAAGTATGTATTTTCAAACATCTACTGCGCAAAAGTATCTTAATTGAGTCAACTTAGTGATCTATTGTCATGAGGCGTTCAGAAATCAGTGATGTAGGATT
Organism: Paragonimus skrjabini miyazakii; assembly: GCA_014338405.1. NCBI lineage: Eukaryota > Metazoa > Platyhelminthes > Trematoda > Plagiorchiida > Troglotrematidae > Paragonimus > Paragonimus skrjabini miyazakii. The sequence goes on along the minus strand of JTDE01021606.1, from coordinate 4,919 downwards.
TCGACCGGGAGGCTGGGCAAACTGACGTTGGTATTTCGTCAGTTTTCTCAACTATTCTGGGATATTTCTGGCTGTCCATCAAAATGTCCATCTTTTCACATCAGCTGCTAGTAAACCGGTGGATAACGACGAACTGCGTTCGCAGTTATGATTCATACTAAAAGTAGCTGTGCAGCCGCATATGCGAGGGCTACAGCTACCCCTATGATCCCTTTTGAATTGCAAAACTTATATCCTGATTTTGAGTTGTTTGAATTGCTGCACTGTTGTCGTTCATCTTGTTCTCATGTGGTCTGTTGGCATTCTTACTCTGGTCAGCACTGTTGATAAATGGGTGCTGATAAAGCTTGCTTAGACTTACCCAGGCAACTAATCCATCGCAGCGGTAGACTTAAAAAACAGGTCCTTTAGCTGGATTTACTTTAAAATTAAATTTTCTATTCAACTTGGTAACATTCTTAGACGTCTTTTTTTGCTGCAGTCCAGATGAGAGGACATTGTTTTCGTGTGAACGCACTAGGTTACCGATTGTGCACATGTTTCAGGACATCACTAGGTCACCCTCAGACCGACTGATCGCAAGAGGGTGGTTCATACAATATATTGCCAACCTAATGTTATCAAAGCTCTTTTGTCTAAAAGTTTGGTGAATCTACTACTCAAAATCCCACGTCACTGATTGCTAATTATCTCGTTACAGCTGATCAGCAAGTTATCCTGCTCAGTTCGTTCGAGATACTGTTGCACGTTAGGAATCTCAAATTTAACGAAGCACTGTTTACCTGCATTTACTATCATTTTATGCATAAAAGTGACCAAAGTGATCCATTACATATCCATTCACCCTCTATCTCTGTTTGTCCGCTGCATGTAACCGGCACCATTTACGTTTGTTGTTGATGAAGATGAACGTTTAACTTGTTCTTGGATTCCACCTGATCAGTATTTTTGGCTAATTGAAGTTGGAAGAATCATCGCAAATCCATAATTTGCCATGCCTACCTCGCCTCAGCTCTACTGTGACAGTTATTCCCACCGTATTTCGTTGCCATCAAACTAAGATTAGTGTCTTCGTAGTCCAGAATAGTTCGTGGAAACCCTGTACCTCTCCTGATCATTCAGGTCTGAAACTGTATGGAATCCCAATCGGCACTTAACTGCTAGACATTTGCGGGGGCACGTGTATCGTTTTCCTACAGTCATTCTCATCCGCCCGCAGTAGACTCCGTCTACTCCTCTCTTGTAATAAGTTTACTGACTTATATCTTGGTTTGATTTTCACACGCATCTTTCTGACGTTGTACAATTGTAAACTTTCGATGGATGTGACGTTGCCTGTTGACCTCTGATCAGTCCTCATCGTAGTTCGTTGTGCCTCGGGCTCGTCAGTTTGCTGGTAAATTTGATGTCGTTGGTACGTGTTCTTTTTGGGTGTTTTTTTGTATAAGAGCGTCGAACCGATATTATTCTTTTTACCCTCTTTTCCGTTTTGTCAATCTGGATGTGTTCATCACAATCTGTTTGAATTATGCAAGCAAACAGAAATGGAATCCTTCGTTTTAATCTATATGTTATGAGGAAGTGTGTGGCTATGTGTATCTCCAATTTTGGTGTTGATTGTCTTTATTGATGTCAAGGAGTTGTGCTCGTGGTCTTTTGACTCGCAGGGTACGATCAAGGTAAAGTGTTGCTGTGAATCTTTGCTCATTTAACTCCTGTTAGTTCTTACAAGGTGATCATTTGTTTGCTGCATCTCTTGTTATCTAGGTCCCACTTTGATGAACTTTCTCCTGCGGAGAAGTCTGTCGAATTAAACGATACGCGGTTTGCTGCATCAAAGCCGCAGTTGGACGAATCCTCACTGTCCACTTCGTTAAATCAGCATGACGCAGACCTTGCGTATTCCGGGCTGGCGACGGATCATCTGGCAGATGGTGAAACAACTACGCCTGTCTTCGAACGCGAAGTGCCAGATCCATACGTGAACCGTCGCCGGAATCCCAGTTACTCATGTACTTATTTGAATCGGTCTTATTCCGTACAGCAGGGGTCTTCACCATCTGGTTGACCGTACAATATGTGAGAAGTTTTCAGCTTAAAACCAACTTCCTTCATTTGCTAGTTTCCTATGATTCGTGCTTCCTTTTAAACGTATCTATATCCCCGTTTACCAAATTAATTGTTCCCCGTGATTTTATTTAGCTTCGTCGAACTGTGTCATTCTGAATTGTTTTAAATGCACCATCATTTAATCTGTCGTCCAAGCGCCCAGTCCTTCAGAGCTGTCATATCCGGTTAAAGTTTTCTTCCGGTTGAAAGTTGCACCTTGTTTTATTTTACCCGTTAATGTGTGCGTATACCGTATGGCGGCTCATTTTGATGATCTCACTTTGTGCCGTTTTTCCTAATGTAGTTGTCGTCTACATTGGCTGCATGCTTCCATTTTGTTGACTTGGTTAAATCATGTCGTTTATTTATGACGTATGTGTACTACCATTGTAATTGACTGCCCTCTTGTATGTATTCCCTATCGTGATTTCCGTTGCTTGTATCGTTAGTTGAATCAATGAATACTTGCTTTGGAAAAGTTTGTCTTTATCAGGATGTGCAATTACAGCACGTAAGGTTGTACAAAATTATGTATTAGTTTAACCAGTCCATCAGAAACTCCTCCAAAAATCAATCTTCGACCACTAATGAACATGTAATGGAGGATGTCTCGTTTGTTGTACGGTTTAGTATGTGTGTGTGAAAGAAGTATAGGTGAGTTCATACATCAGCGGAAGTGAGTTGATGTAATACGGATTCTTTCGATAAACCCATCATGAAGTATAAAGCACCTGAAAATAAGGTTACTCAAAATTTTACACTTAGAACTGTTTTGTTGGTCGTTTTTGGGGATTAGCGTGAAAATTACGGAAATGTGCACATTAATAAAATGATAAATCAGACGATTAGTTGTAGCTAAATCTCCGGATGTGCTTCATCTTACTAAAAATACCACTTTAACGTCTCTAGCAACCGATTTGCGCATAAGAAACCGATATTTAATCAGGTAGTTTGTTGTGACTTGGTATACGGCCTACGAGCGCGTAAAGAGACAACGGAATAACGGTTAGTGGAAAGGTAGATGACGGAACGATGTTCAACGGGCTACGAAATATGCAAGATTAATACGAATCTTCCTGGCCAAATCAACCACCCAATGATAACGTATGAACACAAAGAAAAGACAGGTCTCCGGACAGCGCCACTTTATGTCACTCAATCCTAAGACAAAACGGTCACAAACTAGACCACATTTAACGGGTTCGTGACCAATCAGAAAACAAGGACAGAAGTAGACCAGACAAAGATCCAGACAGTACAGTGATCTTCCAAGTAAAGTACTTTGCACAAAGGTTGAGGACGCACGTGACGAGGGACGTGGCACATGACCGTGCCTACTATGAAGGTCACTACAACCAGTAGTGAGTTAGGCCACTGCGAAGTCAAATAAAACGGTACTTTCGGGAACTTGGGTTCTTCACCGACATAGTTCTTCGTACTCGACTGACGTGTTATCATATAAATTGAACGTCACCTACAATTTATCGCAGCTGTCGCAATCCCCAAGAACGTCCAGTCGGCCCCTTTTGAAAAGAAGCATTAGGCTTGAGTCTCTTTCTTGTTAGAGCCCCAGTAATGCATGTCATTGCCACGGCCGGGGCTAAAACTCCGGCCACTCTTTCATGAGACAACCGTACTGGCCACTGACCTCACGACTGAATCATCTTATGTGAACGCTCGGTCACATTCGCTTGTGAGTGTAAGTTCGATCCATCGCATGCTGTGGATAATTTCACTTTCTTAACGACTCGGCTTCTTTTCCACTATTAAATGTAGTTCATGCTCATGTTTGCTGTTCGAAACACTCGAAGGTTTGCCTAGCACTTTTTAATGCTGTCAGGTATGCGGTACGTCATTTTGAATATAAGTACACGGACTGGAAGCTAAAAGCTTGGATCGAGTCGGTTTGTCTATGTCGAAATCAAGCAGAGTTCCGTTGAACTGGAGGCCACTAACTGAAAACGGCGTGCAGTACCGCTGTTGAAGATGACAGCACATGCCACTAACGACCTCAGAGGATGGATCGTCTTACCATTTAGGGACTGCTTTAGAATGGCTGCGCTGGTGCTTCTTGTTATGATCTAATCAACCACTCTAAGCCACAAAAATGAACTGTTCTACTTGGTCTACACAAAGTAGAGCGTAGAGTCGTACAAATTCAGGTTAATAAAGAGTAAGAACTTCAAGTCACGACTCATAAGTCATTCCGCAGGCCAATGGTTAGTTTAATCACTAAGCACGTTGAATGTCCAGTCTGTCTTTCTTCAAGTTAGTGTGGACGTGTTGATTGACGTATTCAACAGCGTTCTTAAGTAAACCCGTAATGTGTGTGAGAAGGTTTCTCGTCCATGCAAAGGAGGGTCCGTTTTCTCATCACTTTGTAGTTATCTCATTGTGATGGGTGACAGATAGGTTAGACGGCATCTCGATACCTAGATCTTTCTTTATATCTATTTTTGAGGTGTTCACTGCAAATCATGATGGCATTGTGACGGTCCCCACAGATTATCTTGTGCACACATTTTCTATCATTAGAAGGAAACTCCAATCCATTAACAATGGTTCACTCACGCAAAGGTCAATCTTTACTGCGTCGGAACCACTAGCAAGTTCAGTTTTCGTTCGGAGTGAACGCCACTAACATTTGTAGAGGACTAGAACGCTTCTATTTAGAACCGTGCCTGTTCTCCACAATAATTAAACCAGAAAACCAGTTAGTGGACAACGACGTGTGTTGCAAGTAGACCGGTAAAGCGAGCTGTAAACAAAGCACAACAGAAGCAAAGCGCGACAAACCAGTAGCTAGCGAC
>JTDE01021605.1:22213-34036 GCA_014338405.1 Paragonimus skrjabini miyazakii | reverse complement strand
AGTTGCACCAATGGCTGTACACTAGTTCCCTGACAGCATGCCGTCTGTTTGGCGTGCTGTCCTTTTGGTGTACGGACATATTCAGTCTCTGCCAACCATGGACAAACCCCGAAGGAGGCGTATGAATCACCTCAGTGTTTATCGGCTCCCACGGGTACTCAAGGTGTGTCGTTCACCTTGAATGGCTGAATCCCATTCAAAAGGCGTACAAACCAGTTTGGTCACCGCCCCCTAGTTAACTGCGAACTCCGTGCTTCGGTCCGCTGTCTTGTGATTGAGGTTTATTTTGAATCAAGGCTCCTCACGTCGAATTTCTTCTTCGTCTTGGATATGGGAGAAGTGTTTTGCCCTCACAGTTGTCGACTTTCAGATGTATATTAATTATGAATTTTGTCTTATCTTTTTATCACGACATTTTGGTTGAGGGGTCGCTTTCGAGCTTTGCTTCTGTCACATTTTGCCGCACCGAACCAGTTTGTTTCCTTTCCCTCTCTTTTTTCAAACAACTCTTCACTTGGTGACACTCCTATCCTGTTGTTGCACACACATACTGGTTGGCGGCATCCGAAACGGATTAGCCTGTCACAGTGACCGAAGCCAAAGGACGCCTGCGCTTTAAACCATCGCCCTAAGTGGCTTGCACTGCACCACTTGCGGTTCCACTCACACACCACGTATCCGGTGTAAACCCGAAGAAATAAGACCAGTAGGTGTGTGAGTGAGGCCCTTGTTTCCAGCCGGCTACACACACACTAAAGACTTATCTCATTTGTCGTTCGCGATAGAAACTGTAGGCAGAGTGATAGTGCCAAATGCCAAGGTTTCTTTGCCTGAAGGACACAAGCTCCTACTCGCCCCCTCCCCCGAACACCACTTAAACCTCTCACCTTTAATGTTTGAGCACATGCAAATAGTTCAGCAGGAAGCTGCCGCGCTTACTGTGGCGATTCTCGCCATCGATATTTGTTGTCTGGTTGAAAAACGGCTCAGTGCTACATCTACACCCTCCCTCAACCGTTTCACCACACGGGTATAATGTGGGCTTGTCTAGAGGTCCTGACCAAGCCGGTGTTGGAATTGCCCTAAGAACATACGCACAGAAGGCGCTGCTTGACTGGATTCCTGTCAGCAGCCGCATTTTTGCTATAAGACTCGAAGGTACGGTTAGAACATCGAGGGACGCCCATCACAAACGCTGTATGATTGTTGTTGTGACATATGTTCCCACAGACTAGTCCAGGCGCAGTCAGGAATTATTTTTATCAGCTCACTAACGTTCTACACACCGCGCGGCGTACGAACTTTGTGGTGTTAGCTGGAGACTTGAACGCTCAAATAGACAGGCTTAGCGCTGACGAGTGTGAACTAGATACCCCGCACTTTTACGGTACTCGTCGAACACACAGCGGTAGACGTTTGTTGCAGCTCCGTGCTGATAACGGCCTGTTTCTGACAAGTACTAATTTTCGACGTTCTAGACGTTAATACACAACCTGGCGACCTCCATTACCAAATCAACTGTGGGCACAGATTGACTCCATGGCCGCCAGTTATCGGTGGCGTGGCTGTTCCTAAGATTGCAAGTCAACCTGGAGAATCTGCGTGGACTCAGATCATGCACTGCTATGTGCCACGTTCGCTTTGCGCTTTGGTGGAAGACCACCTTGTTGTCAACCACAACTAAACGTATCTAAACTAGAAGGGAAACAGGCGCTTTACGTATACCAGTATGTGCTTGCCTCCAGTATAGGTTCTCAGACGACATTACACACTGGGCACATATACGGGATGTAATGCATAAGCGCGGTACTGCCACGTGTGGTACTACTACTCGTTCAGCTGCCAACCGCTAGGTCTCTTTGTGATCACGGGAACTTCTCGACGCTCGCTGGAATATTCCATTCAGCAGTGAGTAAAACTCGGCCCACAAGGCTACTCACCTGGAGCTCCGGAAGCAAGTACGAAGGGATTGCGAGGCCTGCCAGGCACAACGCGCCATCGAAATAGAACAACCCGTTGTCGCCGGGAACTTTTGGAAGCTTTTCCATCTCATCCGAGCAACCGGTATGGGGAAGCCAGGTGTGAGCGGGGTAATCTGCGAAGCTAATGGTAAGCCAATTCATAACCTACAACCAAGTTTAGGACGCTGGGCTAAGCATTTCCAACAGCAGTGCAATTAGCCACCGTGTCATTGACTTTTCGGGCCTTGTTCTTGCTTAGTGGTCTGTTGGCGTTCCTCGCAACTTAGAAACAGAAGTCTTTCGAGATCAAGTTTATGAAACATCACAAGACACCTGATCCGGACGAATTCCGTCCTGCCCTTTTTTGATGGAGGTCTAATCTTAGTTAACGAGCTGATGGCTTTGCCCTGGAAACTCTGAGTCAGTGAAAATGTCCCAAATGACTGGGGTTTGGCTAACATCGTCCCCGTTTTCACAAAGGGCTCACGCACTTCGTGTGCAAATCACCGAGGGATTAGTCTTATTCCTGTAACTTCGAAGTTGTTCGTAGTCATTGTGCTTCGTAGACTGAGCGAAACCCGCGGCGAATATATTCGTAAGGAGCAAGCTGGGTTTCGTCTTGGCCGTGGTTGTATTTATCACATCTTCACACTTCGCCAGATGCTTGAACTCCACCACACTTATAAAAGAGGCCAGCAGTTTTTGTTTGTTGTTGAACATCAGAGGGACTTTTTATTCGGTCGACAGAGCTGCGCTCTGAGAGTGTCCGTCGAGGAAGGGTGTGTTTGAAAAGTATATGAACATCCTAAAAGTAATTTGCTGTCAGCCCTCGGGCAGCTTTAGGGTTTATGACAGCGTATCGCCAACTTTTAGCATCTCAGTTGGGGTTGTTCAGCCTCCTCTTTCCTATTCAACTTTGCAGTAGACGAAACCCTGCAGTGTGCCCTGACAGATTGAAAGTGTGATGGTGTGGATCTACCTCTAGACACTCGACTTTGAAATAAAGAGCATACAAATGAAACCACCTTAATCTGCGAGCAGTCACACGGAGCTCAGAACATTTTTGACAAATTAGAGGCTTCAGTTCGTCAGTTTGTTATGGCTTTTGCACCTACTGAGTGTAAGGTGCTGTTGCAAGATTGGCAGGGTTCTGCACCTACCCTCATCCTTGGTAGTAAACCGTTGGAGGTAGCTAAGTTCATGTACCGTGAGAATTGTATCAGCGCTGGTGGAATGTCTGATGAGATCACAGATTGCACAGCGAAGGTTCGGACGGCGTTTGCCAACTTACGCCATCTGTGGCGTCGGCACGACCCCAGTCTTAGTGTGAAAGGCCGAGTGTACAATGCCACCGTTAGAGTAGTTTCATTGTACGGATCCGAAACCTGATCGATTCGCATGGAGGATGTTCATAGAGTGTTTACTTTCAATCATCGGTGTTTCCAAAATTATTGGCAGTGTATGGTGGAAACATCGTATTAGTAATGACGAAGTTCACTGGCTTTGGAACGGATAGATTCTGTCAAACCTTGAACATTTTAATGTCGTCTGACAGACTTCGTTGGCTTGATCACATCTTGCGAATTTCAACTCATCATCTGTCACATCGTGCCTTGCTTGCGAGTGGTCGGTTGAGTTGAAACCGGTAGCCTGATGGTCAAAGCAAGACTTGGGTTCGGATTATGAAGGCATTCAGTGTGAAGCCTGCTTCAGTAGGGCGCTCCCGGCTTCCTGGCCGGGGTCCGAAGGACAGCGAACATCTTTGGTTGAAGACGTCGTCTGATATGGCGAAGAATGGAAGTCAATGCTACTGGTGTCGCGAGTTTCTATGTGTATCATTGCGACTTTTTCTTTTTTGTCCCTCTACATTTTCCTCTCTCTCACCTTACGGGTTACTTTTTTCTTATATTGTGGCGCGTTTGCCACACCTTGTAGTTTTTTACGTGTTTATATATATATATAACTACAGCAATGACTGCCTGCTGTATTAAAATTGCAGCCTGTAACGAATAGACCTGCGAGAAGTAATCGAGAGCGCAGAAAAGACAACGCCTGATAGATAGGCTTTAATCGATCAGAAAACGAGGCATGTGATCTATAACATAACGAACAGGAAAGGTAGATTAGGAAAATATATAGAGGGATCAGTATGATAGGGAAGCGGAAAATATGATGTAGAAATAATATATGACATTCTCCCACGCCATGAAAAAATACTGACGTAAATGTTGTGTATTAGGGGTTAACTGTCCAACGTATGAAATGGGTTATTGTAGGACATAGATAATGGCAAAAGTGTGAAGCGAGGTTACGCCTCGCGATTTCGAAGTATGTAAGGTCTAACCTTTTGTTGGTGGGAGAGAAGATTTCCGACGTTTGTTTCTGGTATACTAGTAGTTTCTATCGTGTCGAATATAGTGCCGGGTGTGTCAACAATAGGAGGGTTTGAAATAAGGTCTGACAAAATAGGTTGTCAGTTGAATTGTGTTTTTAATCGAAGCCAGTTGTCGGAGGGATACAGCTTCCTCACGACCATCTGGAAGTTGAATGTGGGCGTATTCGGGGTTACTCTCTAACAGTCCAACTTCTTCTACTAAGGGATCGTACTTGGATGTTCGGACATTGGTCCAGGCGTAACGAGCCACTGAGGCAGCCTGGTTTCTGCGGTCGATTTCCGATTATGTAGAAAATGCGTTCGTGAGAAGTAGCGTTGGTAGCAGTACATATCAACGACCTGATGGCGTGCAGCGCGTCCGGAAGCACGTACTCCCACTGGTCAACATTCAGTGCTTTGGAACGCTGGCAAAAAGAATCAGTTTCCCATATAGTGCCATTGGGCCTTTCAACTTGGTCATTGCCTTGTGGGTTGTAACTCGTGGTCCTGCTAGTGGCCACACCCCGGTCGTGGAAAAATTGTCTCAACTCCTGCGACATGAATGTAGATCCTTGATCGGAATGAACGAATGAGAGTATTCCAAACATGGAAAAGAAGTCGGTTAATCGGGTGGTGACAGTGGATGCAGACATATCTGGGCATGGAAAAGCGAATGGGAAGCGGGAGAATTCGTCAATTACAGTTAGTATATAGTGATTGAGAGTGGAAGAGGGAATTGGTCCTTTGAAATCAAAGGGCTGTGTTGCTTTAATTAAAAAATTATTGGAAGGATTGTAGAATATCGGTTTTAGCTGGGAACAAACGGAACATTGTTGAATAACAGACTTGACATTGTCTAGGAATAAAGGCAAATTCTTTTGTTCGAACAAAATGAGACAAACGAGTAATTCCGGGATGGCAGAGAGAATCGTGGAGCTTTTTAGGATAGTCCATAGAAAGAGTTGATGCACAACATGCTCGAGATAGAGTATCGGGCGCAGGATTATCTAAACCAGGGCGATAAAGAACATCATAAGAGAATTGGAGTAGTTCGATCCACCAACGCTTGATTTTGTTATTTTTGATCTTACTAACAATTTTCGTATCATACATAAAAGCAACAGGACGTTGGTCGGTTAGTAGCTTGAAATGTGTTCCAATAAGGTAATGTCGCCCTTTCCGGATAGCTTCAATAATTGCGTAAGCTTTCTTTTCAACAGCGGAATGGTTTCGTTCGGTTGCAGAGAGAGTACGTGAGAAAAACGCCAGGGTGCGGCCACTCTGATTTAGTGTAGCGGAGACGGCTATATCAGAGGCATCAGTTTCAACCACCAGGGGAACCTCTCTTGCAATGGAAAAGAGTGAGGCTTGCACTAGTTCGGATTTAAGGGAATCGTAGGCGGAAATTACATCGTTGGGTAGTGGAAAGCTCTTGTTGATAATCAGTGAGTGGATTTTATCTGGAAAGTGGGAAAACCACTGCGAACAGTATGAGAACATCCCAACCACTCTTTGTTGTGCTTTCAAGTTTCCAGGTGCAGGCAGCTTGATTAGCGCTTCGAATCGATCGGGATCTGGCCTCACGGATCCTTTGGATATTTCATAACCTAACAGACGAATTTCTTTCGTAGCGAAAACACACTTGTTTCGATTTGAGGTTAGTCCGTATTTATCGGATATTTGCAGAAAGCGATTCAGATTAGTCTCGTGATTGTTTGCATCCTTTCCGCATACGGTAATATTGTCGATTTAGACGTAAGTTCTCTCGAGCTTTTCTCGACGTATCAGCTCGTCTATCGCTCGGTGGAAGCATGCAACACCATTGGTCACTCCAAAAGGTATGCGGCGGAATTGGTATAGGCTACTGCACGCTTCAAAAGCCGTATATTGTCTTTCGTTTTCGTTAATGGGTATTTGGTGATAAGTGCTCTGGAGGTCTAGCGTACTGAAAACAGTGAATTGTGAAATTTTCTCTACCATGTCGTCGATACGAGGGAGGGGATAGGCGTCCAGGTAGGTGAACCGATTAATAGTTTGGCTATAATCGACGACCATGCGACGTTTATAGCGATCATTTGTAGTGACCAATACTTGTGCACGCCACGATGATCGATCTCGGTCTGAATGAAAACTTCATCACGGTGACTATGTCGTCTCGATTTAGTACGGATTGGACAGCAAGAGGGATCGAGCTGAATGAAGAGGAAGGGAGCTGGAAGAGTGGCGGCAGCTAGGCTACACAGTTAAAATGAGGGTTGAACACCCTGAAAGGATATTTGCACAGATTTGTGTCGCTGTAGGAAGTCATGCCCTAATAACACATCAGCACACAGATTGGGGAGGATGGACAATTTAACATCTCCGTAAGGTGTACCTTTATGAAATAATGAAACAAGACAGTGGCCTTTGGTGTTACTGGTTAGTCGCGTTGAAGCCGGAACGATTTGGCTACTTGTTGGCAATTTTGTTCATTGATTTCAGAGTACGAATGTTTCAGAAACATAGCTTTTTGAGCTCCCTGTGTCAACCAGCGCTTGTAGGGTTATCTCATTGTTTACCACTTCAGTGATGGCTTTGATAAGGCTAGTTGGGGCTGCAGCAGTGACGATAGAGGAGGTAAAGAGTGGAGAAATTGATGCCGTGTGTTTCGACTGAGTAGCAGAACGACAAACCTTTTGGTAGTGACCCCATTTCCCTCATGATTTACCAACTGACTCTCTAGCTGGACATTTGTGGCGATCATACTCACAGAATAAGCAGTTCGTTCGAGCTGCAGCTAGTGTAGTCTCGTAATGACTGTTAGGTTTCTCGGCAGTATTTGGCGAGGCGTCGGTAGCAGCTGTATTGTAAAGTGGAGGCTGAGACTGCACAAATGAATGCGATTGTTGTTGAGCCAGGTCTAAAGCCTTCACTTGATCGTAAGTGGTTTTTACGTCCAAAGTTTTATGTTCAAGCAATCGTTGGCGAATCGAGTTGGATAAGAGTCCACTTATGAAGGCATCGCGAATAGCGTCCTCTTGATTTTGCTCCGCGCTGACAGCTTTGAAATTGCAATCTTTGGCAAGGTTCCGGAGTTTTTGTATGAACTGGTCGAGAGTTTCATTGGGAGCTTGTTTACAAGTTGTTAAAAGGTGGCGTGCAAAAATTTCATTTTTTTGTTGTATGTAGAGAGAGTAAAGTGTGGTGATAGCAGAGTCATAATCGGTACAGTGAGAGATGAATTTGTATACGGCGGGGGACAAAAAGTGTATAAGCGTTTTCAGCTTGTCAGGTATATGAGAAGCCGTCAGTTCAATAAAATTTGAGAAAGTATATAACCAGTGTTCCCATACGTCACCACTGTCTGTTTGGGTTGGCATCAAATCGGTCCGGTCATAGTAGACGATCCATTATATCTGATTGATTAAATTGTAACGAATAGACTTGCGAGAAGTAATCGAGCGCGCAAAAAAGACAACGCCTGATAGAAAGGCTTTACACTGTCAGAAAACGAGGCATACGATCTATGACATAACAAACAGGAAAGGTAGATTAAGATAATATATAAAGGGATCAGTATGATAGGGAAGAGGACAATATGATGTGTAGAAGTAATATATGACACGGCCATGTTTTGTCGTGTGTTTTCGTGAAAATGTCAGCCCAGTCCCGTCCGTCACCACTGTTTCGTTTTTTGAGTGCTGTTACGGTCTGCTTACTCTTTGTTTACAGGACTACTGACGCACCGCTGTTTCTGTTAGCACGTTCACAGCTTACATTTTTGGCCGTGTTCGTGACTTCATATCCGACATCTTTTATGAAGTTTTCATGGTTGCTGACGCATGAGTGTACATACCTGTTTTGAATACAATCGTGCGTACGCGATTTTGTTGAACTATTTGCAATCTGTCATTCACCAATGCAAATGGCGAGGTCTCCAAGCGGTCCTCTCAGCGTGGTAGTTTGTGGCTGCTCATCTATTAGCTCCGTCGTTTTGGAGTCATTAAGTTGTCTCAACCAGTCATTCACCGTTTGCGGTTTCTGGGATTCGAATCTGCATACATGTGTATCGTCGCGGCTTAGCGGACTAAGACAAATTCTTGGAAGTTTCGATGATATCGTAAGCGATCCGGACCATGACGTCGTACTCTTGTGCTTCCCGCCATATGTCCAGTACAAGATTATCCAAAGCTGGTTGAATAAACTGGAGAATCTCATTATATCTCCTGCTCAAAAAAAGTTTCCGATCGTCGTATTGGTCCCTCCCGTCAGCCCATGTTTCAACACGTCTGCGCTGTTTGGTGCTCGAAATTGCATTGGTGTGGCTATGCCCTTCAGAAAGTTCTTTCCAGTTGCTCTATTACATTCTCACCTGAAATCTCTTACTGAAAGTTGTCCGTTAAACAGTATACGAAGGTCGTCCCATCTTCCTTCATATTGGATACTTGGCACTGTTCGGAGTTTCCATGTGCGCTTATCTGCGGTCAACCCAATACAGCGTGGGGATTATTCCTGGCTATGCGAGTCAGGCGTTATGGGAGGGGGATTACTTAACACTTACGGGGCTTACCTGATTGACCTCGCTTTCATACTAACGGGAGGTATGCGGTTTAAATCGGTTAATTGCATCTGCCGAACTTTTGATACTCAGCTGTACACTTATCAAAATTCAATTCGCCGCATCTCTGCTGAGGATTACGTATTAATTTCCGCGGAATTTGAGACTCGGTCTTCCGATTCCCAAGGTGCTGTTGCTATGTTATGTCTTTCTTCGGATTTGCCTTCGAGTTGTGAGTGCTCGTTTCAAGTACCACCATCGACTCCTCAAGACGTAAAGGATAAATTCACTCTAAAAATTGAGTTGACTGGTTCTTCTGGTCGCCTTGTTTTGTCCGAAACTGGTGACAGAATATACTGGACCCCAGTGCATTCATTGGCTTCAGATGCGGTTTTAAACCACGAGCGTAAAAATTTGGCTGACGTAAATTATGGCTTGAACCAACCTTCGAATCTACAAAAAGACGACCGTATAAACATGACTAACGGAGAGGCAGAAGTCAAAGGGTTTTTTGGCAATACCACAAGTGAATATTGGACACCAGATGGAATAGCTCCATGTTCTGTACAAATCCGAAAAGACGGAGAGCGTTATGAAGTCGCTCATGTATCTTCGGTAAGCATTTTTTTTGCAGGAAACGTACTGGTTTCTGACTGATTCCATTTCTGTTTACTCATTTTTTTCAGGTAATTATGTAGGGTAGTTGCAATGTTATCCCGGCATTTTGGTGTTCCCCGTGCTTAGCAGTCATGCGAAAGTTGATTACAAGTTGAAATTTGTTTTCACTTTTCGTCACTCTCGTTATAGCGCAATGTGCCTCAACGTCTCACGGTTATAACTGGACTCTAAGTCAGTGTAATGAAAATCTGCTTCATTTACTGACTGCTTCACAATACTGATTTTCCGTTTGTAAAGGTCCGTTTTTGCTCGCAGTATGATAAGTGAAAATGTGTTTATATTTAACCTTAGTCGATATTTTTCACGATGTTCGGATGGAAAAGGATGTGGTGGTTAGGCGAAAAATGATCATATTATTAAACTTAACAAATAATCCCAGAAACACAAAGACTAACAACACAAGCGCCATCGACTTTGCTTCTCAACCAACCAGAGATATTCGTTGCTTTTAGTAATTCATCTAGGAAACAGCAAGTGAAGCCAGATTTGACGTCTGATTTCGCTCCTCAAATTCAGGTCATGGACGAACCACCATGCCTTTGCATCTCGCTTGGCCATGAGCACTCAACCCGAGCACGCCGTGATAAGGACTGGGTCAGTGTACATAAGAACCGCAGAATGATACTGTTGCGCTCCGTAGTTCTCAAAATCTTATTATTCTTAGACTACACTAAATTACCTTTTCACTGCTAACGTGATATGATCACCACATACTGCTACTGTTACAGAGGTGACAATAAACATAGTCTTCGTGGGTTGGTCATGATTCCCTGTCGTTAGAGAGAATTGCCCGTACGGTTGTATTTTACACTAGACAATATAAAAAAGATTAAGATTATGCCTATGTCACATATAGCGTAAGTTGGGTAACATCACCCGGGCTCCAAATATGCTCGTGGTCGTTTCTTGAATTCTGCGTCAGTTGATTTTTGAAGGGAAGTTTGCTTCCTTTTGTTAAGAAGTTCGAACTGTTGCACAGAAATGCACACTCATGCATAATGCTGGGGAGACAATTTCCCCCAAAATGGGTTTATTTTTCGAGATATCTTTGAAAAATAAATTGTGATGTTGAGTTTCATCTTTTCGCGCCACAACGTGCCAAAACTTGATTTTGGCGCTCGTTTCTCCTGCGTCTCTGATTGGCCCATCCCACTTTTAGTGCACCAATTCATGTGTGATTCTTCAAGGCTATCTTATCTCTGGTTCGAGATCAAATACGTTCTCGACTAAAGGTCAAGGTCTTCTGTGTTCTTCTGGGGTTTTCGAGTATTGTTACGCTCTGTGCTACTTGTCCGTGATTCGTATAGTCGTACGCTAGACATTTATCGTTATCGTTGACCAGTGGGTGGTAACATATAGGTGGCCAAATATATGTTCAATTTGCATTAAAGTCATTTGACCGGGTGCTGTCAGGTAGGTGCCCAACACTTCCTGATGTACGTTGGTCATTTGTGGTTCATCTACGCGGACCGGGCGTGATCGGAGTCCAGACAGGTGATCAATATCTAACTGCGATTCCTGTTCTGACAGCACCAATGGTACACAACAGTTATGCGATCTGGCACTGACCCGACGAAAAGGGTCGTCAGCTGGTTCATTGTTATGTAGACACTTGCACTTGGTGTTCAGTAACACAGAATGTTCATTACACTGCTGCATTAAACACTCCCCGTTTTGTGTCCCATGACTACCATAAGATTGCTGTCTGCACGGGTCACGTTTGTCGGTACGCAGTTCGTCCGTCTGAGTATTCAGTTCTCCAACATGCGATACTGTCTCTCATTATAATAAAAATAAGGTAATTTGGATAGCCTCGATCATGAGGTTCTCTGGAGACTAATAGTGGAAAATCCACGATATGACTTTAAGCTTTGATTATATTTCTCTCCACGTGGACAAACGTCGAGTTATGTGGGTGTTTGAGAGATCAGTTTGTCATCTGCTGATGAAAGACACGGAAGTCATTTACGCGAATGACCCTGTGGTCAAAGAAAAACACGATAAATAAAGACGAAGTGGAAATGCAGTTAAACCAGCCATTCACCTCAGCTACTTCTCCTTGTTATCTCAATTGTTTCCTGTCAGTGGCAACCAAAGATTCACAATAGGTTCTAAAGTGTTACGAGGTGGACGGCCCAGATGAGCTTTCTCTGTCCCTCCAAGAACGGGAGCCTTACTGTACTACCGAAGTTCTTGAATGATGAAGTCGTTCCGACTAATTCAGTCCGTATGATTGTTGTATGACAGGCAGTTTCGTTGTGAGTAGTATACTA